>ML248856.1:7378-35293 GCA_005239495.1 Nicotiana undulata
CCGGGGGGGGGGGGGGGGAGCTCACCGTGAAGTCAGGTCCAGAATATGCTCTCGAGATCGCGCTCCGGCCTGATAACCGAATACACCTGCCTCAGAACCTTTACAATTAAGTACAGAAGCGTAGCATGTGTACATATAAACAAATATGTACCCTGTGAGTATCCCGTCCAAACTCGAAGAAGTAGTGACGAGAGGTAGACGTGATACTTACTAGGGTCACTAACAAATAATATGATTTAATAAATCTAGACATGAATAGTAGTCATGGAGATCACTAAGGCGTGAAGTATCAAGTACATAAAACTGCAATTTATTCTCATGAGTCACATAACAATTATCACAAAAGTCTCAAGTTCCCCTTAAACATGGAGTAATTTATTTAATAATAACGAGACTCTCAGTCAAATACATAGCACATAGTATGCCGAAGTGTACGGCCGAAGCGACGTAGAAAAAATAAATGTGCACTGCCAAGGGTCGAATGACTCGAACCATAGATGCATCTATTACCACGCTCGCGAATCGATCGTGCGATGCGGTTGACATAATTATAAGGCTACCCCGCTCACGAATCATACAGGCGAAACGGGTGCTCGTATACATACACAAAATTATCAGGAAATTCAGGAATTTATCATGGATCATACCTGAAAACAGAGATCTAAGCATTTAAACTTACACATAACTCCCTAGTATCCTCATGTCAATTTCAAAGATAATAAGCAACTAGGAACACATGTAAAGATACAGGTAAGGCACATAAAGTCATGCTTGTGAATCCTAAATTCTACCCGACAATACATAGTAGTAGCTACGCACGGACTCTCGTCACTTTGCGCGTGCGTTGCCCCCGCAATTAAGGATAATTCAATCATTTACTTTTACCTATGGGGACAATTCCCTCTTACAAGGTTGGAAAGGAGATTCACCTCTTTTAGAACCTACTTCCCGGGTCAAGAACGCGCCCGAAACTCCCAACTCGTCACACAAGGACTCAAAACTAGTCAAATGTTTTATAAATACGTCAATATACACTCAAGAGTATGAAATTCTCCTATTAGTTTAGTTAATTCATCCTACCTGAAAAATTCCAAAATACATCCCCGGGCCCACATGCTCGGGTTCCGGAAATATTCGTAGAAGTCACTCACCCATAACCTAAGGATCATTAATATATAATTTTTGTATGGTTTCATGGTAGACAAGTGGTGAAATTCTCTAAAATTCATCAACCCTAGGTTTCCCACTCTAACCCTTGATTTACACTAATTGGGGTGTTAATCTACTTAGTAATTAATGTATTAAACCAACATTGAAGTGGAAATTACTTACCTCCTAGCAGCTAGGTCGAATACCCTCTTGTGAGCTCTCAAAATCGCCTATGGTGAAGAAGAAATGGTAAAAAATGGCTAAGTCCCATGTTTAAAAGAGCTAACTGCCTTCAGTGATCTCACACCTGCGACTCGAGGACCGCACCTGCGATCCAGGGCTCGCACCTGCGAAAACAAGCAAGGAGGATGGGGATCGCACCTGCAGAGGGTATCTCGCACCTGCGGACCCAGGTCCGCACCTGCGTTCTTGGTCCTTCTCCCCTGGGGTCGCACCTGCGAGGCCTTGACCGCATGAGAGGTCTCGCACCTGGGACCTGGGCAATCGCACCTGCGGTCACACCAGATCTGGTGCACCAACAGCTGAAGCTGCTGGTTTTTGGCCCTGTTTGGCATTCGTGAGGCACATGGGCCCACCTGAGCCCACGTGCAATTATACCAACAAGTCCTAAATCATATTACGAACTCGCTCGAGCCTTCGGAACACCCAAAACAACGCTAAAACTAGAAATTACACCTCAAAACCCCTAGAATCAAACTTAAGAACTTTAAGTTCTCGAATTCGGTTTCAATGCGCCGAACCGACCTATACTACTCGAAATGACGCCAAATTTTGCAGGCAAGTCATAAATGACATAACGGAACTATTCCCGGTATCGGAATTCCATTCAGACCTTGATAACACAAAAACACGTTTCAAGCCAATTTATGAACTTAAGGAAACTCCATTTTCGCTATTTGGCGTCGAAACACTCCCGGGTCATCCAAAACCCATTTCGGACATACACGCAAGTCTGAAATCATCATACGAAGCTACTGGAACCGTCAAAACTCAATTCCGAGGTCGTTTACTCAAAATATTGACCGAAGTCAAACTTGGCCTTAAAAGCCAACCTGAAGGAACCAAGTGTTCCTATACTGCTCTAAACACTTCTGAATCCCGAACCACCCGTCCCCGCAAGTCATAAATCATTATAAGCCGCTACGGGAAGTCTTATTTAGGGAAACGAGGTCCGATTACGTAAAACGACCAGTCGGGTCGTTATAGTTATTCACTACCTAGACTACTGGTGCTGATTAACCGTCATGGCAAGTAGCAAGTCTTAGTATTTTTATTTATATTTTTGTAGGTTCGTGAGGGCATTGTAGGATCTAACATGACTTGGTTTTGAAATTAACACTCGTTCACCTATCTTTACTTTTTGTTTCAAGTAAACTTATTTTCTGTTGTGTTAACAACTGTGAACTCCATTAAACTGGTTGAGCATTTTAACAGAGGATATATTGACTCAATTCTTTGCTATTTACTGTGTTATGCTGGCATGAAAAACTTCTTCCATTATGATTTGTCTAAGCATTATTGAGACTCTTGTCTGGATGCCCTTTAAGCTTCATTATTACTTAAGTTTTCTCATTTTTGCTTGAATTGTATACTAGTGATTGAATGTAATAATGACTTAATCTATCCTCTTGTAGGTGGAGAAAATAATGAAAAGGAAGACGAAGGGAATAAAGATCTTGATCTTACTTGAGAATATTTTCTGATTTATTGCTGATATTTAGGTGTTCTATGAATCTTTTGTGATTGAACATTTTGAAACTTATGCTAACTCTGGAATTGTAAAACTTATGCACTTGGATTAGAATATTTTGCTTTTATGGATATTACTAGCTTGTTGGACAAAGACAATTAATTTGGATTGTGAATGTTATACAAATAGTTTTATTTTGTATTATACAAAGTTTAGTGCATTATAATTTAATGTATATGTAAATATTTATATATAAATAGGCGTATATCATTGTTTCAATTAAACCGTTACAGTAGGCCACCAAAATCTTTGCAATATGCCATAAAATGTGTATCAGATGACACTGTAAACCATTGCAATAGGTAATACAAACTGTTCCAATAGGATCTGTATACCGTTGCAGTAGGTAATTCAAACCGATACAGTAGCTTTTGCTCGACTAAGAAACCGTAGCAATAAGAAAAACCGTTATAATAGTGTTACAAAACCATAGTAGTATCTCTAATTAGTCATTACAATAACTTATATGATCGTTGCATTAAAACTATGGTAACGGTTTTACACTGTTGCAATAGGATAGAAATACTCGTTGCGTTAGAGAGAGATGAATAACCGTTGCGGTAGACGAGACTATAGTAACAGTTGAGGCAACCGTTACAGAAACTGTAGCTATAGACCTACTAGCACGCGATCTGGCGGAACGGTCTATAATCCGTTGCAATAGAGCTATGGTAACGGTTAACATAGCTGTTGCAACGATTTTCACTATGTTGCCATAGACTTTTTTTCCAGTAGTGTGTAAATCTTGCATCCCGGTCACTCATAATATCCCTTGAACCCAAAGTGTTTCACAACATGCTTGTAGAATAATTCAGCAGCTACTTTAGAAGAGCAAACGGTAGCAGCAATAAAAATCCCATACTTTGAGAACTTATCCACCACCACCATAATTGATGCTTTGCCATCAACTTTAAGAAGCCCGCTGATAAAGTTCATAGAAACAGAAGCCCACGGACACTCCGGGATAGGTAGAGGTTGTAGCAAACCATCTTCTTTCTTCCGTTCAGTCTTGTCAAGTTGACAAACAAGGCAAGCTTTTACATAAGCCTCAACATCATCTTTCATTTTTGGCCAAAAGTAATTTCGAGACAGTAATGCCAACATCCTTTCAACACCCGGATGACCAACATAAGGAGTATCTTGCGTCTCCTTTAGAAGAGAACAACGCAATCCAGCACCTTGAGGAACAAAAATTCTCCCCCTTTGAAGTGCAGCATATCGTCCTCCTCCAATACCGTTTAAATATCCCATCTTTCACTTGATCCATCAATTTCACATACAACAGATCGTTTGCAACACATAACTTGATTGTATCCAGAAAATCAGATTCAATTCGAGTGAGTGAATAAGTTGCAGCGAATACCTCTTTGTAACTAAGTGCATCGGCAACTAGATTTTGTTTTCCATGTTTGTGCACCCAAACAAAGTCATATTTAGCCAAGAACTCTTGCCACCGGGCCTGCTTCAGACTCAATTTCTGTTGAGTTTTGAAGTATGTATTAGCCACGTTGTCTGTCCGCACCACGAACTTTGTTCCCAGCAAGTAGACTCTCCAAACTTGAAGGCAATGAATTACTGCAACCATCTCATTTTCATGTGCAGATCAATTTTCTGCTTTCAAATGCAACCGGATGATCCTCTTGGACCAGCACACCGCCAACAGCATAATCTGAAGCATCCATGTGTACTTCAAACGACAAATCAAAATCTGGCAGCTTCAAGATTGGCTCGGATGTAATGGCCTTCTTGAATACATTGAAAGTCTTGTCACATGAATCCGACCAAACCCATTTGACATTCCTTTTCAGCAAATCCGTCAAAGGAGCAAACCTTTTTGAATAGCCTGCAATGAACTTCCGGTAGTAATTTGCCAAGACCAAAAATGATCTAAGTTCCTTTATCCTGCTTGGTGCTTGCCAATAAACTATTGCTTTCACCTTCTTTGGGTCCATCCGCACTTGGTTTTCACTAACTAAATGGCCTAGATGCTTTATCTCGCGACTTGCAAATTAACACTTTTCCATCTTGACATAGAGTTGATGTGCTCTAAGTCTTTCCAGCACCATCCTTAAGTGAGACAAATGATCTTCAAGGGTCCAACTATAGATGACTATGTCGTCTAAGTAAAAAACTACAAAGTCATCAAGATACTCGCAAAGAACATCGTTCATTAAATTACATAAAGTTGTCGGGGCATTGGTTAGCCCAAACGACGTTACAAGAAATTCAAAGCTACCATATCTAGTTATACAAGTGGTCTTAGGGGCATCCCCCTCGGCTATCCTAATTTGCTAATAGCCTGACCTTTGGTCTAACTTAATAAAATAACTAGCCTTCGGAAGTCTGTCCATCGGATCTTGAATCAAAGGGACCGGATACTTGTTTTTGACAGTCACCTTTTAGCGCCCTATAGTCAACACACATCCGCATCGTACCATCCTATTTTTTCTGGAACAAAACAGGAGCACCCGTATATAGCCTTTGATGGTTGAATCAACCCAACATCAAGCAACTTAGCCAATTGCTTCCTTAGTTCAATCTGTTCCATAGAAGACATGTGGTAAGGAGGCCACCAAGCGGCAGTGATCCAGGAATAAGTTCAATCATGTGATCAATATCCCTCCTTGGTTGTAACTCCCCTAGCAATTCTTGACGCATCACATCTTTGAATTTCTTCAGCAAACCTACAACACAATCCGGGACCTCAATCTGCAGATCTGGCTTGACTTCAATGAGTGCAGTGAGGTAAGTATCCTCGCCCATCTTCAAGCCTTTCTCAAATGCAATAACAGAAATCAAAGAAGAAATCCCACCGTTCTTTCTTTCATCCCCGTAGGGCTTAATACCTTTCACAAAGACGGGGTTTGTCTCTCCATGAACATAAGTCCATCCAAATGAGGAATTAGAGCGATTTTGTTCTTCTTCAGAAAATCAATTCCCAATAGCACATTGAAGTCCTCCAATGGCACAATTCATGTTTAACTTTCGAGACTAATGGCCCAATATCATTGGGACATCTTGCGCCACCCCATAACTAGGTTGCGCCTTTGAGTTCACAGCCTTCATCTTCGGCGAACACTTTGTCACTTGCAGCCCATATTCTTGAACAATTCTGGAGGCAACAAAGGTGTGTGTGGCTCCGGTATCAACCATTGTCACGACAATCTTGTTTCCGATTTTCAGATCCACATACATTTAATGTGGAATAAGCATCAGCCAAATCATCCCCCACAGCGTTCACGTATGAAACTTCTTCCTTGGAAGCATTTTTCATCATCCGCCATAGTCACACAAGCCAATGTGTTCCGCAGCCGCAACGGATTCACATAGGCAGCAACTTCCTGTCCATTTCCTTGTTTCTCCTCTTCAGCAAGAAGAGAAGTAATATTTCCTTGATATGGACAGTTTCGTGCCTGAAGTCCAGGTCATTGACATGTCCAGCAAACCTTTTCACCACCCGTTGGCCTGCTTGTTTTTTACGAAGAAGCATCCATCTTGCCTTTTCCTTTGTCATTTCCATCTTGCTTCCGATTGTCCTCCTTCCAATCCTTACATTTCTCTTTTTCATTTGACTTAGAAGAAGAGGCATGATCAAAAGTTAGACCTGTTGAGCGAAAATCCACCAATACGTCCACTACCGCAATTGCACCAGGCAGATCTTTAACTTTCTGCCTACGAATTTCGTTTTGTGCCCAACCTTGCATTACAGAAATGAAATTATGCAGTTTGTCCTCATATGACATGTTTTGGATGTCTGGAATCAAAGATGAAAAATCTTTCACATAGTCCCGAATGGAATCAGTTTATCTCAACCGCTTAAAGCGATTCCTAGCAACCCAAGACGAGTTGCTAGGCAAGATATTTTCCCTCAGCGCGTCACGAATTTTCTCCCAAGTATCAATCTTGGGTCTGCTAGCACTATCATCATCTGCATTTTTCGTACGCCACCATAATATTGCATCTCTTCTAAAATAACGCACTGCCTAGGTCAGTTTGTCCTTCTCCGGGACATGAGCAGTAGAGAAATAATGCTCCAAGTCCCATAAGAAGTTTTATAGTTCCTTGGCGCCTCTCACGCTATAAAATGCCTTTGGTTATGGAATCTTAATTTTGGAATGTTCTTCACCTCCTTGGGGCACATTTGCAATAGCCCGTCGAAGGATCTGAATTTCTGTCTTAACATCCAACTTCCCAACACGAGTTTCCTGGAAAGCCTGCAATTCCACCGGTTAGGTATCAACACTCTCACGAACGTGTTGAAGTTCAGTGTTGACGTCGTGGATCGTGTCAGAATATAAACCAGATCTAGTGCGTCATCAGTAATTCCCACAAGCGCCTTCAACTTTTGAAGCCCTTCACGAAGTTCTGCGTTTCCCGCCATGATAATTCCAAGATCTTGCCGACATTGCTCCGATACCAGTTGTTACAGGGTCAATGTTTTCGTATTGACACTGCACATCAGTCACAAAACAAATGACTTAGCCCTCTTTCTTTTCCCTCACGTTTGGACTAACACTTAGATTATGACAGCATCAAGAAATGAGACAAGGCAGAGAATTACAGGAATCTCTTCCCAACTTTGTATTTAACTCATGCCACAAAGAAGCACTTAAATCACTACCTTACAAAAAGGAGTCAAAGGCAGCCAACACTATCGCTTGACAATGACCTATCTAACATATAAATAAACAAACATTTAGGATCTCAGCCTTATCCTATCTAGCAGTTGACATCCCCAACTGCTAAGGAATTTAAAGTTCTAAATCAAGACAACTTCCCCCAGCCCTCTTAGCCACAATGCTGAAAAATAGGAACTGCCCAAAACTGTCAACTGCCATGTATGTGCATAGCACATGGGCGCAACTTTCAAATGTTGGCGCCAAAGGCCAACTCTTGTCATGTCTTCGCGCCAAGCCCTTGCGCAACATGCCTTTGCGCGCATATATGCCACTGCCACTTTTCCACCTTGCCCATGACACTGCCTTGCTCGCGCCTATCTGCCTTGTCGCGCCCTACCTTAGCTTGCCTTAGTTTTTCCAGCCTTTGATAAGCTTGATGCCCGTTGTCTTGGACTTTCCATGGTCACGCCAATGCCATGATCTTGTCATGCCTTGACACCTTAGCCACATGTCGTCGTGCCACAGTCCATGCCCATCAACACCTGCCCATGTCGGACAACTTTGTCAACATGATGCCATAGTCATCATAGGGTCATGTCAAGGTCCATCATGTAAATCCCTCGCCACGCCCATGCCATGTTCGATCAATCAAGCCGAGGGGCTAACACCTTCCATCTACATGTGGCTGATTAATATTATATTATGTCTTTGATGCATTACTATAAAAAAAATTATAATCAATAATAAAAAACGATTAGATTACATCCATCCAAATAAAATACGAACATCTAGAAAAAAACAAAGGAAGCAAATATACAATATAAATAAATAATAAAATTAGAATTGTATAAGAAAGTCATTATTTAAGATGGAGAAAATAAGAGAAATTAACAAAAAAACATAAAGAAAAGAAAGGTTAAAAGGGAACAACGAGAGCATCTGGAGAGTCTGGATCCCATGTGTTGCGCATGGTATTTCAGCACTTCAACCCTGACACCTTCAATTATTTTATGACTTGGGGTGCCACTTATTCCTTATGTAGGCGTTTTTGTGGAAAATACTAGTATGTATATAAAACTTTATCCGAGCGACCGGGTGGCGTTCCATCTCCAATTCTATACATAGATCCGCCCCTGGCCACCAAGCTAGTTACTTGGTCACCGAGAAACTCTAATACAAATAGTAGACTTCTCTACTCATTTGTATAATATCATCAAGAAAAGATCTAGTATTATCTCTTTAAAATACCTCTTTTTACTTAATTTCATATTATTTCATAACACGTTATCAAGACGAAGTTCTAGCCAACTGAGTTGGTATGATGCTGCCACTGCCATTAGCATCATTGAATGTTAATAATATGGTAAGAATAATGACTTGGTACAAGGCGTACAATGCCAACATATATTTGGCCATCACGGTTAGCCTTTTCTAATCAATTTTCAAGTTTCTTTACACTTTGCTATTTATGTTACCATACATGAACAAAATTACTTTACGGAAAAGTTTTTTCTTGAAACTTTACCAAGTCATGTAAGAATTTTTGGTGTAAATAACAATAAACATTTTTCGTATAACAAGTATTATGTTCCTATCTTTTAATATTAAGAAACACAAAGTGAAGATTTTTGAGAGCACATATTTTTCCTTTATGTTTTATCACATATATCTTCCATCTTAAAGTGAGTTAATTGTTGCAAAGGACATGTAATTTTAATTGATCATGTGTTTTTCTATATTTGGTTGGTACTTTTTATTTGATTGAGTTCAGTTAATGAAAGTTTGTATATGCAAATTAAATTCAATCGCCACCAATAGTGGAAACACATCCCATAAGTCTAAAATAAGATATGATATTACCGTGGAGGTATGAATGGATGTGAAAGTAATAATGGATGAAATTATAATCGTCATCATTGTGGTAATGAGAACAAAAATGATTCTCAAAATAATCCTTCACTTTGTGAAAGTAATGTTTGCCATTGATTTGACATGAGATTTTATAAAGTACGTATGGATTATTATGTTCCATTCCTGAAGTGAATGTGAATACAATGTGATAATCATTATGAATACATATTCATTCTTGGAAGAATATGAACGTGCAAATGTAGTGAATATACCACACTCACCTCTAGAAGGGGGTTTGGGATGAAATAAGAAAATAATGTCATTATTATGGCATGAATGGTCATTGATCATGTACCTATTGTACATCAAAATATTTTGGCAATGTGATTGTTAAAAGACAACAATAATGCAAGAAACAGATCTTGCATATAATTTTGACCATGACTATAATGGTATAACTTTCTCTTTAAAAGAGATATCCACCATATAGATGTTGATGAATATATGGTAGTATAAAATTAATTGAGAGCTCTGGTGTCATGACCCAAAATCCATTAAGGTCGTGACGGAACCGGACACCACCGTCAGGCAAGCCAACACTAAATAGTTAATTAAATTCCTATCTTAGTATTTTGAAATCGTTACTTTTCATCTTATTATATAAAAATCAATGAAATTTACTGGGTAAATAAAGATGTTTAATAATTCAATTAACAAATACATCCCAAAGTCATCCCAGAACCCGGTGTCACAAGTGCATGAGCAATTTCTAAGAAAAATAAAATGAAATACAATAACCATCCGTAGTACAAATGGGACAGTAAAGAATGTACAATTCAATACTGTGAAGGAGACTCTGCTGGTTGCGGGTCATCTCAAGAGGTGCAGCTCACCTAAGTCCCCATATCAACCATGCCACGACGCCAAGCGGGTCCACTAGATATACATGTACATGTGCAATAAAATACACAGCAAGTGTAGTATGAGTACGAAAATAACGTGTACCCAGTAAGTATCCCGCCTAACCTCGTAAAGGTAGTGACGAGAGATCGACTTTGACACTTACTAGAGGTCAATTTAATATAATCAAGTATGATGTCAAACATGGATATTATTATAAAATAGCAATTAACAACAGGAAATGACAATTTCTTCCATAAATTATAAATTCCCAGTTTTTGTCATTTCAATCAGTAACTTATATCTTAAGGAAATTTTGACATTTCAAATCACAGATGGTATCCATCAAATATCATGCACAGGAAATGCCGAGGGTCGAACGGCCCGAACCAACAATTATAAAATGTGCACTGCCGAAGGGTCGAACGCTCGAACCATAGATGCATCTATTAACTTGTCGTGGTGTACGACCTGCTCCCATGAGAGTAGTGAAAGAAATCACCCCGCTCGCGAAATATAAATTGTGAATCGGTCACACATAAGTATACATATTCAAACACTCTACCTCGACTACATCGGGAAAACAATTACCCAAGAAAATTTAAATTCCTCTTTTAATGGCCTCGAAGATAGTATTTAAATCTTTTCTAGAAATTCATTTACCAAGTTCAATAAGATTCAATCATTCTTAATTTCATCAATAAGGTTACAAGTACGACAAATAAAACATGTTTTTGGATCCTAAACTACCCGGACATAAGCATAATAGTAGCTACGCATGGACTCCCGTTACCTCGCGCGTACGTAGCCCCCACAAATAGTAGCACATATTTAATTATTTCACCTATGGGGACAATTCCCCTTACAAGGTTAGAAAGGAGACTTACCTCGCTCCGAAGTTTCATAACCGGCTTCCAAGCCCTTCCGACGACTCGAATTGGTGCACAACGCCCCAAAACTATCCAAATAACGGGCAAACCAATAAAAATACACTCTAGTACTTATAACAATTCAATTTATATTAATTCCCAACTCCGTTCGGAAAGTTGACGAAATTTCCCTCGGGCCCACGTGCCCGGATTCTTAAATTTCCCAAGGATAAACTTTACCCATAACCTCACAAACTCAAATATAAAATTTTCTCTCAATTTCATGCCCAAATTCGTGGTAAAAATCCAAAAATACAAATTCTAGGTCTTTCTACCAAAACCCCAAGTTTTTACTAATTTTCCATGAATTCCCATGTTAAATTGTATATATAATCCAAGTATTTAACTTGAAATAAGTGGGAATCACTTACCTTGACATAGATGATGAAAATTGAGCTCCAAAATCGCCCCTAGGTCGTCTCCCATGGAGAAAATGAGATAAAATTAGCCTAACCAATTTTTTGCAAACTTCTACACTTCCAGGAAAGTCTTCTTCGCGTTCGCGGGCCTACCCTCGCGTTCACGAAGAACAAAAAATCTCGGAAAGCAATTTCAAACTCTTCTCAGACCGCCTCTAGTAGAATGGTCATAACTTTTTGCACAAAACTCCAAATGATAAATAGTTTAATGTCATGAAAACTAGACACCAAGTCTACAATTTTATATTTTGTTAATATCCCAATTCTTTATATATTTCGTGATATAAGCTGCCAAAGTCAGCCCTGTGCAACAGAAATTTCTTCTTCATCTTCTCTGACACCCTGTAGTGTACCAGCAATAACTTTTTGTAAACAAATCCAAATTCTAAATGATTTACTTTTGTAGAAACTAGACACAAAGGTCTACAACTTTTATTTTTATATCATCTCAAAATTCCTTATATATTGTGAGATATGAGCCTCCGAAGTCAGACCTGCGCAACAGAGAATTTTCTTCTTCGCGAACGCGAGGCACCTTTCGCGAACGCGAAGAACAAAGTCCCTGAAGACAAATCCTTCTTTGCGAACTCGAGGGGATCCCCGCGAACGCGAAGAACAACACCAGACACCAGCATCAGCCATTTCAAAACAACTCGAAATGGTCTGAAACTACCCGGAAACACACCCGAAGCCCCTGGAACCCCGTCCAATCACACGACCTTGTCCCATAACATCCCACGGACCTGCTTGAGGCCTCAAATCACATCAAACACGCCGAAACCATAAATCGCACTCCAATTCAAGCTTAATGAACTTTAAAATTTCCAACTTCTACATTCGATGCCGAAACCTATCAAATCACGTCCGATTGACCTCAAATTTTGCACACAAGTCATATTAGACATTACAGACCCACTCCAACTTCCAGAATCGGGATTCGAACCCGATATCGAAATTTCCACTTTCGGTCAAACTCCTCAAAAACCTTCGAATTTCTGACTTTAGCCAGATGACTCTAAAATGACCTACGGACCTCCGAATTCACTTCCAATCGCGCTCCTAACACCGGAATCACCATACGGAGCTATTCCCAGAATCGAAATCCCAAACGGACATCAATAACACTGAAATGCACTTCAACCCAAGACTTATGAAATTTCTTCTAAAATGCTGACTTCCATAATATGCGCCGAAACGCTCCCGGGTCATCCGAAAACCGATCCGAACGTACGCCCAAGTCCGAAACCATCATATGAACCTGTTGGAATCTTCAAATCCTGATTCTGAGGTAGTTTACTCATAAATCCAATCTTAGTCAATTCTTCCCACTTAAGGCTTCTGAAATAAGAGTTTTCTTTCCAAATTAACTCTAAACTTCCCGAAATTTATTTCCGACCACACCTACATGTCATAATACCTGAAATGAAGCTGCTTATGGCCTCAAATCGCTAAACGACGCGCTAGAGCTCAAAACGACCGGTCGGGTCGTTACATATGGAAGAGCCAATTATTACTATTTGAGGAATAAAATTGATTATCAATAAGGCATTGTTTTGTAGTAAGTCTCAAACAAACTTATTGAGTTTCTAAAGTATTCGCGAATGCGGTAGGTTATACTGAAACTATAAATAATGAGAAGATTTAATATCTTTATGTTACTACAATTGTAGCAGTGTAATATGTATATGAAAATTACCTGCTTTATTGCCTGATTTATACTAAATAAATAAAAAATATGGTGAAATTATATGACACCTTAAAATAGATGTTTATTGATATAAAAATCCATGTCATAGTAAACTGGGAGTTTAATTAACAATTGCACATGTCATGATATAAATCTGAAGTTTATTGATACGAACAATTTTATTATGCATGGCCTATTGAGCAATCTTGATTTAAGTATGATGTGCAAATAAATAAGAATTCACATGGGTAAGTGTTGAAGAAGATTCTTTATGAATTGTCTTGTGTTGCTTGTTCCCGCGATTATTGTACTATCTGAAATTGGGATTGAATCCAATGAATGCTTGAAATATCAAAGGTGAATACGGGCTCATTCACCTGCCATGTATACCACATAAGATGCATATATGGAGATGGTTACATGTACGATTTTTATTAACCCACAACATGGTGTTTGCGAGGTAACTTGCTCAATAATTTAATTTTGAGCATAATTTCCATATTTTCTATTCAAGACAGTTCATCGTGATAAGTTGGTATACATCACAATTGATTTAGCAAAACGATTTATTGAGTGCTTGCACTTAATGGCAAAATTATTACTTATGAGAACAAAGTTATCTATATCAGTTTGATATATGTTATATATGAAGGTATATCAAATTCTCCCCTCACAAGTAATTTAGGGTCAGGAACCAAATGGTTCCATCTTATTATTATATATGTGCGGTGTATAGTTTGATTAACACCATAACACACAAAGGTCGGGATTGCCCACTGCTTTTTTGGAACAAATACAAGAGATATTTGTGGACCTATTCACCAACCTAGTAGGTCGTTTAGATATTTTATGACCTTAATAGATGCATCTTCTACATGGTCTCATATGTGCCTTTATCATCTCGTAACCTGGCGTTTGCAAAATTAATGGCACAAATAGTTCAATTACGGGCACAGTTCCCTGATAATCCAATTAAGTCTATTCGACTTGATAATGCTGTTGATTTTTTCATTCCAAGCATTTAATGAGTATTGCTTATCAATTGGGATAAAAGAAGAATATCATGTAGCTCATGTTCACACTAAAAATGGTCTTGCAGAGTCTTTGATTAAATGTTTGCAATTGATAACAATACCGCTACTTATGAAAACGAGGTTACCCACTTATTTGTAGGGTCATGCCATTTTGAATGCAGCAATGCTAGTTCGTCTGAGAGTGACAAATTATTATAAATATTAAGCGTTGCAATTAGTTTTGAATCATGAACCTAAATATCCCATTTAAGAATTTTTGGATGCGCAGTATATGTTCCTGTAGAGCTATATCGCACCAAGATGAGTCCCCAGAGGAGGTTAGGCATATATGTTGGGTTTCAATCGCCCTCCATTATTCTCTACCTCGAAACATTATTTGTTCACTGCTCAATTTGCAGATTGCCGATTCAATGCGGCATTTCCCCCAAAATTAGGGGGAGAAAATAGTGAAACCAAATGGAAAATTTTGTGAAAAAAATCCGTCATTGTCTCATCTTGATCCATGTGTTTCTATTTGTGAAAAAGATGTGCAAAAGATTATTCATTTGCAGGAAATAAAAAATCAAATTCCATACGCATTTACGGATCTAAAAAGGATAACAAAATCACATATACCTGCAGAGAATGTTCTGATCCGTATTGATGTCCATGTTGGACAATTCTAGTGTCATAGCTAATGAGTCAAAACCATACCTAAATTGTGGCAGATCATTGGGTTCTAAGGATCGGAATCCTAGAAAACGAAAATAATTTATCAAGATGAGACTACGAAAGAGTCTTATATAGATATTCATGATTCAACCAATCGTGAGATTCATGAAAAAATTACTGAGCTTGAGACTAAAGAAAGTAAGGACCTATCAATAAATCTAATTGATATTGAGACAAACTTGAATCGATTGGATACAATGGTGGATTATGTCTTTGCATATAATGTTGTATCTAGCATTATACAAGATGACGAGGATCTAGAACCTCAATCTATTGGAAAATGTCGACAAAGACTTGATTGGACAAAATGGCAAGAAGCAATTAAATCATAGTTGAATTCACCTGCGAAACATGAAATTTTTGAGCATGTAGTTCAAACAACCAGTGGTGTTAAGCCTGTTGGCTATAAGTGAGTCTTTGTATGAGGTACAATGATATAAGAAACTCCTTTTTTCACAAAGGCCTGGTGTCATTTATGAAGAGACATAATCTCCTGTTATGGTTACAATAAAATTTCGTCATCTCATTAATTTTACTGTCCATGAAAAGTTTGGCATGCATTAATGGATGTCCTGGTGGAGCTCGTGCAGTCACGTTCGTTGATTCCCTCCTTATTAATACTTCAATGAACAACTTCCACAACAACATAACGTAGTACTCTGCAAAAAAATTGCAGTAGGATATCTCTCACTGAAAAAATGAAATCAAAAATTCGCACCAAGTCTAGTGGTGATGGCCGGATGAATAAGTCCCAACGAATCCACTTATTAGTTCCCTAAAAGTTCGGAGATAACACAGGAGAAGTAGAGGCTCATGATATTTTTTTGTGATAGTAAAAATGAGCTCCTTACACAAATAGCCGACAAGATTTATTGTTTTCTTTTTCTAATTGGTTATATATTTTACTGTTTATTTTTTTCTAATTAGTATAAATACATAGATTATATACGAATGCACATACTATACATGAATTACACATATATTTTATATCCCAAATCTTGTACTAACGCGACATGGCACGATATTCCTGTACACTTCCAATGTATCTTATATTGTTTAGGGAACATCCATGAAGGTTCCTAAAGTAGGTGAAAATGGTTAATCCAAAAATTCCATCTGGTACTCAGCCATAGACAACACAAGACACGGCGGGAAAACAAATAGTGTGCCTTTTCTAAGCAAATCAACCTAACATGAGAGGTGATCAATTGGTCACAATGCAAGTGGAGATTCTGAAATGTTGAGTAGTAAAAAGATAAAATTGATTGATAAACGGGCCAATTTAAGCAAGGCTAAGCGGTAGGAGCAAAAAACACGCCTAAAGCGTGGCAGATCATTGGGTTCTAAGGAGAAAAAGAAAAACAATTGATCAAGATGAGACTACGAAAAAGTCTTATATAGAAATTCACGATTTAACCAATTCTAAAATTCATAAGAAAATTACTAAGCCTGAGACTAAAGAAAATAAGGATCTATCAATAAATCCAATCGATATTGAGACGAATTTGCATCGGTTGGATATTATGGTGGATTATGTCTTTGCATATAATATTATATCTATCATTATACAAGATGGTGAGGATCAACCTCAATTTGTTGGAAAATGTCGACAAAGACGTGATTGACCAAAATGGCAAGAAGCAATTCAATCAGAGTTGAATTCACTTGCGAAACGTAAAATTTTTGAGCATGTAGTTCAAACACCCAGTGGTGTTAAGCATGTTGGCTATAAATGAGCTTTGTATGAGGTACAATGATAAGTCACGCCCTTGTTGCACAAAGATTTTCACAAAGGCCTGGTGTCGACTATGGAGAGATATAATCTCTTGTTATGATTGCAATAATATTTCGTCATCTCATTAGTTTTACTGTCCATGAAAAATTTGGCATGCGTTAATGGATGTCCTGGTGGAGCTCGTGCAGTCACGTTCGTTGATTTCCTCCTTATTAATACTTCAATGAACAACTTGCACAACAACATAACGTAGCACGCTGCAAAAAAAACACAGTAGGATATCTCTCACTGAAAAAATGAAACAAAAAATTCGCACCAAGTCTAGTGGCGATGGCCGGGTAAAGAAGTCCCCGTGAATACACTTGAAGGTTCCCTAAAGGTTCGGTCCGAAGATAACACAGGAGAAGTGGAGGCTCGGGATATTATTTTTTGATAATAAAAATGGGCTCCTTATACAAATAGCCGACAAGATTTATTATTTGCTTTTTTCCATTAGTTGTATACTTTACTGTTCAGTTCTTTCTAATTAGTACAAATACATAGATTATGTAAGAATCTACATATTATACATGAATTGCACATATATTGTATATCCCAAATCATGTACTAACGCGACACGGCGCGATAATCCTCTACACGCCCAATGTATTTTATATTATTTAGGGAACATCCATAAAGTTCCTAAAGTAGGTGAAAATGGTTGATAAAAATTCCATCTGGTACTCTGCCATAGACAACACAAGACGCGGCTCAGGAAAAAAAAGGGTGTGCCTTTTCTAAGCAAATCAACATAGCATGAGAGGTGATCAATCGGTTAAAATGCAAGTGGAGATTCTGAAAAGTTGAGTAGTAAAAAGAGAGAACTGATTGATGAACGGGACTATTTAAACAAGGCTAAGCAGTAGGAGACACGCGGAATCCTATTTATTGGCATTCCTTTCACGACCACCGGGGTGCGTACGTCTTTGTTAATTTTGTGTTACATTCTATACTTACTCTTAGCAAAATGCCGGAAAGAAAGGATGGTGATCCAATATTTATACTAGATTTGAGCATCTATTTTTCTGTTCTCATCTTCTAGTTCATATATATTTCCTACAATTGAAATGTAAATGGCTAGCGAGCATGCCGTCGGAATTCCAAACATCCTTCCAAACAGGAAAAACCATTCCTCCACCACCAAAATCACCTGATATCACTGAAGAAAATACCCCCATAAATGGCGTGGAAGACAAAGCGTCTTTCAAAGAAAAGCTACTAGCAACAAACCCAATAAACTTTACAAATTCCTTAACCATATCCCAAAACCCAATGGAAGAAAATCTTCCCAGAAAATAGTGTGCAAGAGCATTTACTAGAGTTCAATACACGGGGAATAAAAGTTATAGCTCTAACCGAGGAATAAAAGAAGAGAATTTACGAGCCTTGGAAATTCTCACTAATTTTGTTAAGTTATTTGGTAAACGAATGCTCTACCAATACCTAAAGAAGAAGATCCAAGAAATATGGCATCCCTCGGAAAACTTCCCATTAATTGACTTAGAGGAGGATTATTATGTCATCAAATTTACTTGGAAAGAAAATATGGAGAAGGCCCTCACTAATGGACCATGGTTTATCAACGGCCATTACTTATCAATCACAAAATAGAGACCAAATTTCGTAGCAAACAAAGAGAGATTAACCGTTTCGGCAGTTTGGGTTCGACTACCTCAGTTATCAACAGAGTTTTACGATGGGAAATTATTAGAAAATTTTGAAAATGCCATCGGACGTCTACTAAAAATAGATGTATGCACCTCCATCACAGTCAGAGGCCGATATGCAAGACTCTGCGTTGAACTATCTCTAAAAATCTTTGTTCAACCTTATATCTATATTGGCCATCATAAGCAGTACATACATTACGAAGGTGAGAATTTTCTATGCACAAACTGCGGGAGATTGGACCATATTCAAAACCAGTGTAACTACACCCAGAGAGCAGCCATGGACAAGGAAATTCAAGTTAAGATCCAAGCGCCACAAGACGAGGAGCAACAAGCAGATCACTTGGAGAAAAAAATAGGGGAGTGGAAGACAGTTTCCTTCAACAACAAAAAAAGAAATATGAAGCAAAGAGCAATCAAGAAACAGTCCCAAAACTAACAGGAATAACTCAAATCAGGTATTACGGTAAAGTTGTTCAATGTAGAGACTGGTAAGTATCTAGATACCCTAGTTTTACATAACAAATAAAAAAATTCTATTATGAGACAATATTCTCACACTGAAAAGGCCCCAAAAAAACTAGCAGTAGTAAATACCACCATCACTACTCAAAACAACTTTTCCATGTTGGAATATGAGCAAATGGTTTTGTATGCACCGATCTTGATACCAAATTAATTAATGATAATAAAAAATATAATTTAGAAAAAAATAAGGTTTTGGAAACATCAATGGACCTTATGGACACGTCGGATGTCCACGTGTCAGCAAAGATCCCTTCAGTTACTAAAGCCATGCAAGAAAACCTACTCAACGAACGTTTTAATAATAATATAATTAACCTATTAGATCCTACTACCGCTAATCCTAACCAATTAAATGGTCACTGCTTGAATAATCAACCTATAACCCTACTAAATTCAAATAAGCCACCGGGTTTAGCAGTAGACAAACATGCACTGGAGCATGCTGTCCAAATGTCAAACACCACCACTCCTCATAAACAAATGGCAACTCATCAGACGGGTACAAACCATGCAAGATCAGAAGAAGATCTTGCTAAAAGCAATACGGCATTCCATATAAACACCATGCATGTAGAGTTGCCAATCATAAGCTCAACCTCCAACACTACCTCTGCCAAACCAAAAGTCACGACCTTTAATTCCTCTATAAAAGACAATAACCTCTATCAACAGAATGCCAAGAATACCATCTTCATCAGAAGGAGGCACAAATTAATCCACATCCTGAGACAACACAGAGCCCAGAATATGGAGAACCAACCCGTTTTCCCCCACAGATGGAAAACCCACAAATAATCCTAGCCCAGCCTCCTTAAAATTAGAACTACCAACCACTTTTATGGATGGAAGTGGGTCTTCTAGGCCATGCAGTATCGTTCAATGTCCAAATAAATGGAGAAGAAACGATTGTAATCCTTCACAATACGCAATATCTTGCGCAGCTAATATCCGAGAGAATGAGATTAGCCATGAACAACTACTTGAAGCAAGAATGGTTAAACAACATTCTGAATCCACTGGCACCATCTATGAACCCTCAGCTAATGCATGGCATGATGCACCAGTGGAACATGCCACCCCAATTCAACCCCATGCAACCTCTGAACCCACAGATGGACATGCCTTTCTTCCATCGAAGACCCTCACTGACCTCGACCCTATCTTCATGCCTTGGGAGAATCCTCCCTAACCACAAGCTCGCCAAGAACCACTAGTGGATCACCCTCCTCCGATGTTCCAACCACAAATGATGCAGGAGCCTGAAGAAGAGGAGGATCCAGAAGAGGAAATAGGAGACCCCCTAATCCCACGACTAGAACAAATCTTGGAGTTCTCAAGCTTAAACGAGGTAAAAGTTTTTCTCTTTATGGAGAGGCAAGAGAAGAGGCATGTTCTCTATTGTTCACTAGCACTATACACGTGCTCAATGGACATCAGACCTCCGCAAGACCCAATAGTGGCAATCGAGCAATGATTCTAGTCCCATCACTCAGGAGGAATCTTATATTCCAAGAAGGAGGGAGGGAAAATGGGGAACCAACAAACCTAGAACTAAACCTAGCAATGAATCGACCAACTAATTTCATCATCTGGAACATTAGGGGAGGAAACAATGATGAATTTAGAAGAAATTTCAGAGAAATGGTAGATACTCTGTCACGACCCAGAATCCTAATCAAGGTCGTGATGGCGCCCAACAACGAGGTTAGGCAAGCCAATCTGAATCACACTAAGTGTTACCCTTCCCATTTAATTAAACAAGTCAATAATTACCAATTTTTAAACAGTTAAACATGGTGATAGCTGGATACGAAAATAAAAGCATAACACTAAGTGGCCAAAATAAAGCATATGTATGCCTTTACAACCCAAAACCCAAAATATATATATACACTACGCGTGTGCCAGGAACTAGTGTCACAAGTATCATGGGCATACTAACGAAATATACAAAGGAAAGTAATATATATAAAAATATATATACAAATCCACAATCTGGATGAAATAGACGGGGAAAATAAAATAAAGTAAATGAAACTCCATGGTGCTGCTGAGGATCGCCAGAGGAAGCAGCTCACCGTGAAGTCAAGTCCACTAGCTCAGGGTCTATCTCCGGTACTATAACCAGAAGCACTGACCTTAGTACCTGTACAGTTAAGTACAGAAGTGCAGCATGAGTACATATTAAAATAAATATGTACCCAGTGAGTATCCCGCCTAAACTCGAAGAAGTAGTGACGAGAGGTCGACTCGATACTCACTAAGGTCCATCAGTAATAACATATGATAGAATATAATGAAATACAACAGGCATGTCAGGGAATAAGCAACAAGTACATATCAAGAGCGGAAATCCAAACAACTACTGAATTAAGCAATAATGCACTTTCAAGGGTAAGACCACCGAAACGAAACAATAATCACCAAGTCTTAGATCCCGTCGTGGCGTACGTCCCGATCCCATATATATATCACAAATACTTTTCAACTCTACCGTGGCATATGGCCCGATCCCATATATATTTTAATTTCTTTTCAACTCTGCCGTGGCGTACGGCCCGATCCCATATATATTTCAATTTCTTCTCAACTCTTCCGTGGTGTACAGCCCGATCCCATATATATTTCAATTTCTTTTCAACCCTGTCGTGGCGTACGGCCCGATCCCATATATATTTCAATTTCTTCTCAACTCTTCCGTGGTGTACAGCCCGATCCCATATATATTTCAATTTCTTTTCAACTCTGCCGTGGCGTACGACTCAATCCCATATATATTTCAATTTCTTTTCAACCCTGTCGTGGCGTACGGCCCGATCCCATATATATTTCAATTTCTTTTTTTATAACAAATTCCTTTCCATTCAACAATTTCCATAAAGCCTCAGAGAAACAATACTATACAAAACATAATCTCATAGTACATATGGCGTCACAAGGAATCACATAAAGCAATGCAAGGAAGCATATAAGGTATTACGAGGAAGCATATAAGGCATGATGTGAGCCTAACTACCCGGACATAACAATGATAGCCACTACGTACGGACTCTCGTCACTTGGTGCGTACGTAGCCCCCAAACAATTTACACATAGCATATACATCACCTATGGGGACAATTCCCTCTTACAAGTTTAGAAAGGAGACTCACATCGTGTCGAATCTCCCCCTCGGACCACAATTGCGCTCGAAACTCCGAACTCTAAACCCGAGGACTCGCAACTAGCCAAAAGGTATACAATAATATCAATGCATGCACAATGAGGGAAATTATCCTAGTTATTCACTAAAATCGCTATTCTTGAAGAATTTCCAAATTCCAACCCCGGTCTCGCATGCTCAAATTCAAAAAATTCACGAAGGGATCACTCACCCATAGCCTAAGGATCATTAAGGTGTGATTTCTACTTGAATTCATGGCCTAAAATGGAAAAATCACAAAATCTCCAAGAGCCCTAAAATTACTACCAAATTCTATGATTTTTGATAACTTAGGGGGAATTTAACTAGGAGTTGATGTTTGAAACTAGTAAAACCAAGGAATTTACTTACCTCAATAACGATGGCGGAAGGTTCCTTGAAGATCTCTTAAAAAACTTGAGGAGGAAGATGAAAATGGAGGAAAAATGCTAAGTCCCGTATTTAATAAAACTGCCCAGGGATTCCTTAACTGCGATCGCGACAAGGGCCCTGCGATCGCGAAGGTCAACTGGCCAGACCTCTGCGATCGCGGCAAGGGTCCTGCGATCGCGAAGGTCAACTGGCCAGACCTCTGCGATCACGAAAGAGGTCCTGCGATCGCGAAGAGTAACTGTGTCCGGCCCTGGCTTGGCTCTATGCGTTCGCGACAATGGGGCTGCGATCGCGAAGGCATGGAGTCTGGCCTTCCGCGATCGCGAAGAACAATCGGCAGCCTTTCCCAATTCCTTCTCCGCGATCGCGACCCACCTTCTACGATCGCAGAGAAGGAAACCAGACAACAAAAATCTGGTGTTTCCAACTTAGCTCCCGGGGGTCCAAAATGCACCCGAGCCCCTCCGGACCCCATCCAAAAGCACCGGCAAGTCTGTATTCATGATACCGACTCGCTCGAACTTCTGGAACGGGAAAAAAAACAACGAAACTCAGAATTCAACCCCAAAACCAAATTGAATCAAGCTTAAGATCTTAAGATTCTAGAATTCATTCCAATGCGCCGAACCGGCCTATGCTACTCGAAATGATTTCAAATTTTGCAATCAAGTCATAAATGACATAACGGAACTATTCCCAGTCTCGGAATTTCATTCGGACCTCGGTAACAAAAAATCACATTCCAAACCAAATTTCAAATTCTATGAAAATCCTCAAAACTTCATTAACTCTAATTTTCCCATTTTGATCTGAAACCCGTCTAATCAATTCCGTTTCTTACCAAATTTCACAGATAACTTAAATAACATATATTGAACCTGTCCCGGGCTTCGGAACCATAATACAGTCCTGGCAACACAGGTTTCACATCGAGGTTCATTTTCATAAGCCTTTATTATTTTCAGAAAATAATTTTCTTTAAAAATTCATTTCTCGGACTTGGGTCCTCGGAATTCGATTCCGGACATACGCCCAAGTCCCATATTTTCCTACGGACCGCCAGATCATGGTTCTGGGTCCGTTTACCAAAAATGTTAACCAAAGTCAACTTTATTTAATTAATTATCATAAATTCAACTCTTTATCAAGCTTTCACATAAAGGCTTCCCGGCAACGCGCCCGGGCTGCGTACGCACATCGAGGTGAGATTAACGGAGGCTTTCGGGGCCTCGAAGCACAGTCATAATTAAATTTACATAAGATGACCTTTTGGGTCATCACAATCTCCCCCTCTAAAACAAACGTTCGTCCTTGAACGGACGTAGAATCGTACCTGAAGTGCTGAACAGCTGTGGATACCTACTCCGCATGTCCCCCTCGTACTCCCAAGTCGCCTCATCGACTGGTTGGCCCCTCCACTAGACCTTTACGGCAGAAATTCTCTTAGACCTCAACTTGCGGTCCTGCCTATCAATAATAGCAACTGGCTCCTCCTCGAAGCCCAACTTCTTATCTAACTGGATAGTGCTGAAATCAATCACGTGAGAGAAATCGGCATGATATCTCCGGAGCATGGATACATGGAAAACCGGATAAACTCCTGATAAGGCGGGAGGTAAAGCGAGCTCATAAGCAACCTCCCCGACTCGCCTCAACACCTCGAAAGGGCCTATAAACCTGGGGCTCAGCTTGCCCTTCTTCCCGAATCTCATAACGCCCTTTATCGGTGAAACCTTTAACATAACCTTATCTCCCTCCATAAATGATACATCACGCGCCCGCTGATCTGCGTAACTCTTCTGTCTGAACTGAGCTGTTCGGAGTCTCTACTGAATAATCTTCACCCTATCCAAAGCATCTCTCACCAGATCTGTGCCATATATCTTGGCCTTGCCAGGCTCAAACCACCCGATAGGAGAACGACATCGACGGCCATATAAAGCCTCGAATGGATCCATCTCGATGATGGACTGATAACTGTTATTGTATGCAAACTCCACCAAAGGCAAGAACTGGTCCCATTGACTACCAAAATCAATCACACAAGCCCTGAGCATATCCTCCAAAATCTGAACTGTACGCTCCGACTGACCATCAGTCTGAGGGTGAAATGCTGAGCTGAGATCTATATGAGTGCACATCTCACTGTGCAATGCACTCCAGAAATGCGAGGTGAACTGAGGACCTCGATCTGATATAATAGACACCGGCACACCGTGCAACCGGACTATCTCCCGAATATAAATCTGGGCCAGCCTCTCTGTAGAATAAGTAGTAGCCACAGGAATAAAATGCGCCGATTTGGTCAATCTATCCACAATGACCCAAACCGCGTCAGCCTTCCGCAAAGTCCGAGGCAACCCAACCACGAAGTCCACGGTGATGCGCTCCCAATTACACTCAGGAATGGGCATCTACTGAAATAAGCCTCCTGGCCTCTGGTGCTCGTACTTGACCTGCTGGCAATTGAGACACCTAGCCACATACTGCACTATATCCTTCTTCATCCGCCTCCACCAGTAGTGTTGCTTCAAATCACGGTACATCTTTGTCGCACCCGGATGAACCGAATACCGAGAACTGTGGGCCTCTTCTAGAATTCTCTTCCTCAGGCCATCAATATTTGGAACACATAAACGGCCCCGGAGCCTCAAGACACCATCCTCTCCCAAAGTAACCTCATTGGCTCTGCCCTGGACCACCGTATCCCAAAGCCTTGCAAGGCATGTATCATCAAACTGTCAAGCCTTAATCTCCCCCAACAATGACGACTGAGCAGGTACATGAGCCAAAACTCGACGAGGCTCCGAAAGGTCCAATCTCACAAGACGATTGGCCAAGGACTGAATTTCCCAGGCTAAAGGTCTCTTCTCAGCTGCAATGTAGGCCAAGATACCCATACTCGTTGCCCTCCTGCTCAAAGCATCTGCTACTACATTCGCCTTGCCCGGGTGATACAAAATAGTGAGATCATAGTCTTTTAACAACTCAAGCCATCTCTGCTACCTCAAATTAAGGTCCCTCTGCTTGAATAAGTGCTGCAAACTGCGGTGGTCAGTGTAAACCTCACATGACACACCATACAAATAGTGCCGCCAAATCTTCAAAGCATGAACAATCGCCGCCAACTCTAAGTCGTGCACAGGATAATTCTTTTCATGAACCTTCAGTTGGCGCGAAGCATAAGATATAACCCTGCCATCCTGCATCAACACACATCCCAACCCGACGCGTGAAGCATCGCAATACACGGTATACATCCCAGAACCGGAAGGCAATGTCAGAACTGGTGCCGAGGTCAACAGTGACTTGAGCTTATGAAAGCTCGCCTCACACTCGTTGGACCATCGAAATGGGGCATTCTTCTGAGTCAATATGGTCAATGGAGTTGCAATAGAAGAGAACCCTTCCACTAATCGGCGATAATAGCTTGCTAGGCCCAAGAAACTCCTTATCTCTATAGATTAAGTAGGACGCGGCCAACCCTGAACCGCCTCAAGCTTCTAAGGATCAACCTTGATACCTTCTACGGATACCACACGTCCCAAAAATGCCATAGAATCTAACCAGAACTCGCATTTGAAAAACTTAGCATACAGTTTCTGTTCCCGCAAGGTCTGGAGCACAACTCTCAAATGCTGCTCATGCTCACCCAGGCTCCGCGAATAAATCAAGATGTCATCAATGAAGACGATGATGAAAGAATCAATATACGGCCTGAATACCCGATTCATCAAGTCCATGAATGCTGCTGGGGCATTAGTTAAACCAAAGGACATCACCAGGAACTCATAATGGCCATATCTGGTACGAAATGCAGTCTTCGGAACATCTGAAGCTCGAATCTTCAACTGATGATAACCCGATCTCAAATCCACCTTGGAAAACACACGAGCACCCTGCAACTGGGCAAATAAATCATCGATGCGCGGCAGAGGATACTTATTCTTGATAGTAACCTTATTCAGTTGGCGGTAGTCAATACACATCCGCATAGACCCATCCTTCTTCTTCACAAATAGGACTGGAGCACCCCACGGCGACACACTCGGCCTGATGAACCCCTTAGCCAACAACTCCTCAAGTTGCTCCTTTAACTCTTTCAGCTCCTTAGGAGCCATACGATACGGGGGAATGGAAATAGGCTGAGTATCTGGAGCTAAATCAATACAGAAATCAATATCTCGATCTGGAGGCATGCCTGGAAGATCTGAAGGAAATACGTCTGAAAACTCTCGCACCACCGGCACTGAATCAATGGTCGAAGACTCGGCGGTGGTGTCCCGCACATAAGCAAGGTAAGCCAAACAACCCTTCTCGACCATATGCCGAGCCTTCAGGAAGAAAATGACCCGGCTGGAGGCACTAACTAAAGAGCCTCTCCACTCTAGCCTAGGCGACTCAGGCATGGCTAAAGTGACTGTCTTGGCATGGCAATCTAACACATCATGATAAGGAGATAGCCAATCCATGCCTAGGATAACCTCAAAATCAATCATATCCAGCAATAAAAGATCTGCTCTGGTATTGAAATCGCAGAAAGTGATCACACAAGACCGGTAGACCCGGTCTACCACCACAGAATCGCCCACAGGAGTGGAAACATATATAGGAGAACCCAAGGACTCACGAGGGACATCCAGAAAATGAGCAAATAGTACTGAAACATATGAATACGTGGATCCTAGATCAAATAGTACCGAAGCCTCTCTACCACATACTGAGATAATACTTGTGATTACAGCGTCTGAGGCCATTGCATCTCATCTGGTCGGAATGGCATAAAATCTGGCTGAGGCTACGGAAGACTGAACTCCCCCAGAGCGAACAAGAACTAACTGACCTCCTCCTGACTGGCCTCCCCCTCTAAGACGACCCCTGCCGACCTGTCCTCCACCTCGAGGTGGCCGGACTGCTGGTACTAAACTCCTAGGCTGATAACTCTGCCGCACTGCCTTGCCCCGATACCTGGGACAATACCTCCACGTATGACTCGGCTCCCCACACTCGAAACAACCTCCTGGCACTACATCCCGCTACCGTAAAGAGGAAGAACCCTGAATAGCCGGAGGGCGGTGTGAACCCTCTGGTAAGGCATTGAAATAGAAACTAGAGGATCTCTGATAACTGGAATAATCGCTGGGTGCACTCTAGATGGCTGGAGGACGATAGGAACGCTCTAGCATGGCGCCGAACTGAGGCCTCACTTAACCACCTCGAGGGGGTAGTGGGGGTGCTGAATATGAAGGTCTGCTGGGCTGACCCCCCCCCCCCCATCAACACCCCCCCCCTCCTTCGT
>ML248856.1:35316-47425 GCA_005239495.1 Nicotiana undulata
GCTGGGCTGGCCCCCCCCCCCCCGAACTGACCCCTGCCCTTAGTTGAAGCATCCCTGAACTCTTCTGAGAACCTGGCCCTCTTGTCTCGCTGACCCTGCTGAACCTATTCCCTGTTCCTTGCTCCTCAACCGATACCCCTCAATACGTCGAGCTATCTCGACTACAAGCTAGTAAGGGGTACCCATCTCCACCTCTCGTTCCATAGAGACCCTAATACCTGGATTCAAGCCTGCCACAAACTGCCGCACCCTCTCGGCATCAGTAGGCAATATCATAAGGGCATGGCGAGATAACTCGGAAAATCTAGCCTCATAATCAGTCACTGACATCTGCCTCTGCTCTAGTCACTCAAACTGACCCCGTAGCTCCTCCCTCTCAGAAGGTGGAATGTATTTGTCTAGAAATAACTGAGCGAACTGATCCCAAGTGACAGGAGAAGAATCTGCTGGTCTACTGGGAATATATGACTGCAACCACCTGCGAGCTCTGCCCTCTAACTGAAATGTGGTAAAATCCACCCCATGGGACTCCAAAATCCTCATGTTTTGCAGTATGTCCCTGCACCTATCAATGAAATCCTGAGCATCCTCTCCCTGCTCACCCTCGAAGACTGGAGGGCGAAGTCGGGTCCATCTATCCAACATCTTCTGCTAGTCACCCTCTGCAACTGGCCTAGGCTCTGGGGCTGCTACCACGGGCTGAACCCCACCCACGAGCGGTGTGCCCGGGGTATGACGTGCTGCTGTTGCCTGACCTGTGGCCTGAGCGGTAGGGGTATGGACTCCCCCTCCCGCCTGAGAAGTAGCAGGGTCGGCTGGAAATAAACCAGCCTGGGACATAGTGTCCATGAGTCTCAGCATACGGCACATAACCTCCTGGAAGCCTGGCCCCGTCATGAAATCCACTGGAGCAGGTGCTACTGGAGGCACCTCATCCTGCTCCTCCACAATAGGGTCCTCTGGTGGTGCCACTGGTGTAGATCTGGGATTCCCTCGTCCCCTACCTCGATCAGGTGCTCTACCCCTGCCTCTACCCTGACCTCGGGCGGCTGGGGCAGCAGCGTCTCCCGGACCAGGAACATCAGATGCACGCGTCCTAACCATCTGTGAGAAAATAGAAGAATAATTTTGAGTACATCATAGTTTGCACGACAGGATATGAATAAAGGGAAGTTTCCTAACACCCCACAGCCTCCTAAAGATAAGTACAGACGTCTCTGTACCGATCTGCAAGACTCTACTGGGCCTGCCCGTGACTCGTGAGACTTACGTGAACCTAGTGCTCTGATACCACGTTGTCACGACCTAGAATCCTAATTCAGGTCGTGATGGTGCCCAACGACGGGGTTAGGCAAGCCAATCAGAATCACATTAAGTGTTACCCTTCCCATTTGATTAAACAAGTCAATGATTACCAATTTTTAAACAGTTAAACATGATGATAGCTGGATAAAAAAATAAAAGCATAACACTAAGTGGCCAAAATAAAGCATATGTATGCCTTTACAACCCAAAACCCAAAATATATAGATACACTACGCGTGTACCAGGAACTAGTGTCACGAGTGTCATAGGCATACTAACAGAATATACAAAGGAAAGTAATATATATATATATATATATACAAATCCACAGTCTGGATGAAATAGACGGGGAAAATAACAAAAGTAAATGAAACTTCATGGTGCTGCTGGGGATCGCCAGAGGAAGCAGCTCACTATGAAGTCAAGTCCACTAGCTCAGGGTCTATCTCCGGTACTATAACCAGAAGCACCGACCTCAGTACCTGTACAGTTAAGTACATAAGTGCAACATGAGTACATATTAAAATAAATATGTACTCAGTGAGTATCCCGCCTAAACTCGAAGAAGTAGTGACGAGAGGTCGACTCGATACTCACTAAGGTCCATCAGCAATAACATATGATAGAATATAATGAAATACATCAGGTATGTCAGGGAATAAGCAACAAGTACATATCAAGAGTGGAAATCCAAACAACTACTGAATTAAGTAATAATGCACTTTCAAGGGTAAGACCACCGAAACGAAACAATAATCACCAAGTCTTAGACTCCGTCGTGGCGTACGGCCCGATCCCATATATATCAAAAATACTTTTCAACTCTACCGTGGCGTACGGCCCGATCCCATATATATTTCAATTTCTTTTCAACTCTGCCGTGGCGTACGCCCCAATCCCATATATATTTCAATTTCTTTTCAACTCTGTCGTGGTGTACGGCCCGATCCCATATATATTTCAATTTCTTTTCAACTCTGTCGTGGCGTACGGCCCGATCCCATATACATTTCAATTTCTTTTCAACCCTGCCGCGGCGTACGGACCGATCCCATATATATTTCAATTTCTTTTTTTATAACAAATTCCTTTCCATTCAACAATTTCCATAAAGCCTCAGAGGAACAATACTATACAAAACATAATCTCATAGTACATATGGCGTCACAAGGAATCACATAAAGCAATGCAAGGAAGCATATAAGGCATTACGAGGAAGCATATAAGGCATGATGTGGGCCTAACTACCCGGACATAACAATGATAGACGCTACGTACGGACTCTCATCACTTGGTGCGTACGTAGCCCCCAAACAATTTACACATAGCATATACATCACCTATGGGGACAATTCCCTCTTACAAGGTTAGAAAGGAGACTCACCTCGTGTCGAATCTACCCCTCGGACCACAATTGCGCCCCAAACTCCGAACTCTACACCCGAGGACTCGCGACTAGCCAAAAGGTATGCAATAGTATCAATGCATGCACAATGCGGGAAATTATCCTAATTATTCACTAAAATCGCTATTCTTGAAGAATTTCCAAATTCCAACCCCGGTCCCGCATGCTCAAATTCCGAAAATTCACGAAGGGATCACTCACCCATAGCCTAAGGATAGTTAAGGTGTGATTTCTACTTGAATTCATGGCCTAAAATGGAAAAATCACAAAATCCCCAAGAGCCCTAAAATTACTACCAAATTCTATGATTTTTGATAACTTAGGGGGAATTTAACTAGGAATTGATGTTTGAAACTAGTAAAACCAGGGAATTTACTTACCTCAATAACAATGGTTGAAGGTTCCTTGAAGATCTCTTTAAAAACTTGAGGAGGAAGATGAAAATGGAGGAAAAATGCTAAGTCCCGTATTTAATAAAACTGCCCAGGGATTCCTTAACTGCGATCGCGACAAGGGCCCTGCGATCGAGAAGGACAACTCGCGAGACCTCTGCGATCCCGGCAGGGGTCCTGCGATCGCGAAGGCCAACTGGCCAGACCTCTACGATCGCGGAAGAGGTCCTGCGATCGTGAAGAGTAACTGTGCATGGCCCTGGCTTGGCTCTATGCGATCGCGAAAATGGGGCTGCGATCGCGAAGGCATGGAGTCCGGCCTTCCGCGATCGCGAAGAACAATCAGCAGCCCAGCCCAATTCCTTCTCTGCGATCGCAGAGAAGGAAACCAGACAGCAAAAATCTGGTTTTTCCAACTTAGCTCCCGGGGGTCCAAAACTCACCCGAGCCCCTCGGGACCCCGTCCAAAAGCACCGGCAAGTCTGTATTCATGATACCAACTCGCTCGAACTTCCGTAACGCGAAAAACAACAACGAAACTCAGAATTCAACCCCAAAACCAAATTGAATCACGCTTAAGAACTTAAGATTCTAGAATTCATTCCAATGCGCTGAACCGACCTATACTACTCGGAATGATTTCAAATTTTGCAGACAAGTCATAAATGACATAATGGAACTATTCCCGATCTCGAAATTTCATTCGGACCTCGGTAACAAAAAATCACATTCCAAACCAAATTTCAAATTCTATGAAAATCCTCAAAACTTCATTAACTCTAATTTTCCCATTTTGATCCGAAATCCGTCAAATCAAGTCCGTTTCTTACCAAATTTCACAGATAACTTAAATAAGATATATTGATCCTGTCCCGGGATCCGGAACCATAATACAGGCCCGGCAACACAGGTTTCACATTGAGGTTCATTTTCATAAGCCTTTATTATTTTCAGAAAATAATTTTCTTTAAAAATTTATTTCTCGGACTTGGGTCCTCAGAATTCGATTCTGGGCATACGCCCAAGTCCCTATTTTCCTACGGACCTTCTGGGACCGCCAGTTCACGGGTCCGGGTCCGTTTACCAAAAATATTGACCAAAGTCAACTTTATTCAATTAATTATCATAAATTTAACTATTTATCAAGTTTTCACATAAAGGCTTCCTTGCAACGCGTCCGGGCTGCGTACGCACATCGAGGTGAGATTAACGGAGGCTTTCGGGGCCTCGAAACATAGTCATAATTAAATTTATATAAGATGACCTTTTAGGTCATCACATACTCATAGGCCATGCATGGTCACCCTGTTGGAAACTAGGATGGTTAACCATACTCAAATGTTAAGTGACTTTGGCTTCTCAGAAATGATAGAAGTCCTTACTGAAGGTCAAGCAGGAGGAATGGTGGTAATGTGGAACCACAATGTCGTCACAGTCCAAAATTTTGTGCGTCGAGACCAGGAAATACATGTAACTATTGAGGTACTCCTTATACGTAACTCTTGGATCTTTTCTTCTATCTATGCAAGTACTGATAAGAATAATAGAAATAATATGTGGGAAAATTTGGAAAGGATACATGACACCTACAAAGGACCTTGGATGGTAGGAGGTAATTTAAATGACATAATGGGTACTAATGAGAAATTTGGTGGAAGACATGTTAATAATAATAGAACAAACTTCCTTTGGTCAAAAATCAACAACTGTAACCGTATGGATATTGGCTACAAGGGATGCAAATATATCTGGTCTAACCATAAGAAGTTTAATAAGGGTCTAATAATAGAGAGATTAGACAAAATATTAGGCAATGAACAATGGATTGAGTTATTCCCCCACTGCCCAGTCACTCATCTACCAAAAACGTATTCTGACCATAACCCCTTACTAGTAGAATTAATTCCTAGGAGTAGAATTATTTATAAACAATCCTTTAGACTAGAAACCTTTTGGTGTAGACAACCAGACTTCCAAAATTTGGTTAACAAACATTGGCATGGTTTAGAATACTGTCAAGCTAGTGACGATTTTGTGACAAATATTAGGACTTGGAAGGAAAATACGTTTGGAAACCTAAAGGCTAAAAAAAGGAAAATATTAGCTAGGCTCCAAGGGATCCAGAACTCTCTAAACTACTCAAATAGTGAGTTTCTACAAAGCCTAGAAATTAGTCTAAAAAAAGACTAATGATTTCCTTAATATAGAGGAGGATTACTGGAAATTGAGAGCTAGAGTAATGTGGTTAAATGAAGCGATGCAAATACTAAATTTTTCCACATTACTGCCTCCAATAGGAAAAGAATTAATAAAATTACTTACTTTCGAGACGAGGCTGGGAATTGGTTAAATGACCATAATTTGACTATATCCCACGTTAGCAACTACTTTAAAGACACTTTCAAAACGTCTCACATAAGTACCAATTGGGTTTACATCAGGACTAGCCCCTCTAGTCACTATAACTATGGTTTGGACATCCTTGACAATTTCTTACTGGATACTGAAATTACTAGAGTCGTCTTTTCGTTCAAACCCTTTAAGGCGCTGGGTCTAGACGGTTTACATCCGTTCTTTTTCCAAAAAATATTGGCATACCTTAAAACAAACAGTGACAAATCTTTGCCATAAGGTTTTCAACACTCAATGTATCCCTAATACCATCAACAAAACGTATTTGTGCCTAATCCCAAAATTTCCTAATGCAAACAATGTTTTAGGCCAATAAGCCTTTGCAATACTATTTATAAAATCATTACAAAAAATCTTGGAAATCGCCTCAAACCTCTCCTTGACCGTATTATTAGTCCTTTCCAGACAAGTTTTATGAAACAAAGAAGAGCGTCGAATAATGCGATTATTATTCAAGAGTTAGTCTCAAATTTCAGAAAATTGAAAGGAAAGCAGGGTCATATGATTTTAAAAATCGATCGTGAAAAAGCTTTCGATCATGTAGAGTGGTCCTTTATATATCTAACCCTTAGACACTTCAAATTTCCACCAAAGTTTACCAAGCTATTAATGAGCTGCATTACCACTAGCTCAATAGGGGTGTTGGTTAATGGCTTGATCACAAATGTTTTTGAGCCTAGTCGGGATATCAGGTAAGGCGACCCTATATCTCCATACATTTTTATAATATGCATGGAAATATTTTCAAGATACATCAACCATCAAGTGAATATCCAAAGTGGAATCCCATCCAGATAGGCAGAAGGAGCCCTCAATTTTCTCATCTTTGTTTTGCGGATGATCTAACTTTAATGGCCAAAGACAACAACTCATTCTGCCAAGCCATAAAATATGGCCTAAATTCCTTTTGTAATCTTTCCGGACAAAAAACAAACATTGCCAAATCAAAAATTATCTTCTCTCACAACTGCTCCCCCAACATTACTAAGGACATCTCTCCTAGCCTAGGGCTTAAAAGGAGTAATACATTTGGAACCTATTTAAGTTTTTCAATACTTACCAAAAATCCAAAACCTAGGGATTATCTATTCATTTTGGATAAAATGAGGGCCAAATTGGTAAATTGGAAGACCAGGTTCATAAACATCATTGGAAGAACTACCTTGGCCCATGCCTGCCTTTATTCAATCCCAAACCACAACATGCAGTACACCCTACTCCCTATAAAAATCCTCAAGAACATAGACAAACTTCAAAGAGACTTTATATGGGGAACTACATCTGAAAGGAAAAAACTTCATCTCATAAAATGGTCCACATTATGCCAACATAAATCAAATGGGGGGGGGGGGGGAAGGTATTAAGGATGCAAAAACAAAAAATCTCACTTTGTTATCAAGTCTAGTATGGAAACTTCTATCAAACACTCTAACTCCTTGGGCAAGCCTTATCACTTCCACCTATGGCACTAGTAAATCTCTTAAAAATCACTCTTTCGTCTGGAAAAGTATTTAAAAAGGATGGGGAATATGCAACAAAGGCATTACTTAGTATCCATACAAAAACTCTAATATGAACATTTGGTCCATAAATTAGATTCCAGATATAACAAACCTTCGTAGTCTTATTGAAGGTCCTCTATTAATTAAAGACCAGAATCTCAAAATAAGAGATATACAAAATGATCAAAATTGGGACTTCTCCAAATTTTCATTTGCCTTCCCAGATAGTGTCAAACAACTTATCTATAAGGTAAGGATTCGTCCAAATGGCCCTAAATGGGACATCCCCGTCTAGTCAAAAACAAACAAAGGCATTTTCACCACCAAATCTTGCTCGGAATTGATGGAGCCTTGTAAGGATAAAAATTCAGACTTTGACTGGATATGGCATCTAAAATGCCCGAACAAAATAAAATTTTTTTTACGACAATGCCTTCACAATAGGCTTCCATAGAGATCCTATCTAGCCAAAATATCGATTAACATTGATCCAATGTGCCCTTTATGTAAAACGGAAGAGGAATTTTTAGTTCATATTTTCTTTAATTGTAACGCCTCAAATTTCTTTTGGGATAATGTGGGGTGGCAGTGAAAATATATTTCAAATGGCAAACATTGGCTCCTTCAAGTTAGAGACCTAAACTACCATCTTAGAAAGGACTTGTTAAAATGGAACACCTTTTTCCCTTTTGTATTATGGTACACTTGGATCAATAGGAATAACAATAACCAAAACAATCTCAACAATAAAATCGACATGAATTTCATATTCAAAGATCAATTGAATACAGTCTCTTAACGGAAAATACTCATAGCCCGGTAAAGAAAAGATATATAAACATAAAATGGCATAAACCTCCAAAAGGATGGTTTAAACTCAACATAGATGCAAGCTATAAAAAAACCAATAAAGTGGTCTCGGAGGTGTTTTCAGAAACTCAAACGGAAGCTGGATAGTAGGCTTCACAAAAAGCACTTATACAAACAGAGCACTGGAATCAGAACTCCTAGCTTCCGATCGAGATAGAGATGAACTGCACGGAGGTAATCAAATGCATTAATGAGGGAAATTACATTTTTAATGACATTATATTTGCATGCAGATCGTTAATGGGCCAAAGGAAGGGCATGACCCTCAGCCACACCTTCAGGGAAGGGAATGAAGTAGCGCACCTCTTGGCAAAAAACTGTGGTGATCAAGCAAGAAGGAAAAAGTATTACGTCCAAGCTCCTATTTTTGTGGAATCAAGTGTGTGGAAGGACCAAAATGAACAAATAGTTTTTGTGAAGCATTTAAACATTGACGCTTGTAAATGAAACGAACTACGAACTAATTATATAATTAACTCTATGACTACCCCAGGGTCTGGTGTCACAATCCATAAACAACTAAAGAATACTACAAATAATGTCTGAAAGAAAGTGTAATTGTTCTGAATGATATAAAACGGTGTATGTAAATATAGGAGAAGACTCTCGGATATCTGCGAACGCCGGCAGATGTACCTCGTGTCTCCAAACGAAATCGGGTGGTCGTCCTAGAATCCCCTACTGCTGAATGGTACCTGGATCTATGCAAAAAGAGCACAGAGTGTAGTATCAGTACAACCGACCCCATGTACTGAGTAAGTGCCGAGCCTAACCTCGGCGAAGTAGTGACGAGGCTAAGTCGGGCTTCAACAATATAACCGATAACAACAATAAATAATAAAGGCAGAAATAAAATTAAACAAATGGATAAATAAAGGCTGCAACAAAATAAATAACTCAGCTATAACTAATTCTCAAATAACTCTTCAAAATTCCAAACATTAACTTTAAATAAAATAGTACGAAAATATTTAAAGAGTAGTAGTAAAATAGCCATTTCAACTATTCAAACTTTTATTTCCTTTTTCTTAAAAAAACAAATCAGTAAAATATAAATATAAATATCCTCCGTTATCACTCCTTGTTGCGGCGTGCAACCCGCTCCCACCTGTCCTCCCTTATTGCTCCTCCCTAAAATATCTCCCTTATTACTCTTGTTGCGGCGTGCAACCCGATCCCACCTGTCCTCCTGGGCCAAAGGAAGGGCGTGACCCTCAGCCACACCTTCAGGGAAGGGAATGAAGTAGCGCACCTCTTGGCAAAAAATTGTGGTGATCAAGCAAGAAGGAAAAAGTATTACGTCCAAGCTACCATTTTTGTGGAATCAAGTGTGTGGAAGGACCAAAATGAACAAATAGTTTTTGTGAAGCGTTTAAACATTGATGCTTGTAAAAGCCTAGTAAACTTCGGTAACAAATGTGTCCTAAGTGACACAAACAATGACCGTAATATTTTGAACTCTATCTAGCTATAATATAAATATCTCTCTCTTTTGCTATAAAAAAAAAATGTAAATGGATATTCTTTTTTGATAAGTTCCCCTTTTCCTGCTCTTGATTTTTCCTCCCTCTTTTATCCCTGATATATAAGCTATTAGCAAAATAAAATTGTCATTACTTCTATTGCGTTATCTTTCCTTCTTTGCGCCTGATTTGAAACCAAAAAGCACCTCGATCATTAACGCCTGATAAACTAGCTGATCATGTTGAGAAAACCAATATCTGATCTTGACGTTGTTAATCTTCCAAAAAACAAATGGGGTGAGAGAGGCTCGAACTCTCGACCTCAGGATTACTCAGAAGCTATGAGACCTACGCGCTAGCCAACTGCGCCACCACCCCGGATGTTGAAATGTATTGAAGAAAATATTAATATCATCTCAATGGAGTTTCTTTATATTCCTGGATATCATGTAACAATGGTTGATCCCACACAACGTTTAAAAATGTGAAGGAAGATTTTTTGCGTAAGTAAATTTATGGTAAGTACCAAAAATCCCATGTTACAGATAAAAGGTGATGAGAGTTCCGCACACCCTTCGTATATCTCCTCATAATTAAAAGGGTGAGCTTTTATATCAACTGATTCCGAATAAGTTATGCATTAAAGGCACAATGAGGATGTCCTGATGTGTTTATATGCATTAAAAACCCTTAAATATGAGATTTCTAAGAAAATGATGCAATTAAAAGTATGAACTTGTAAATTATTTAAGTTTACTAGCCTAATATAATTAGGAACACGCGAAGTAAAAGATCCAACTGGTCGATAATTTCTTGTTATTTTCAGTTTAAACAAACTGTGATGTCGACAAATTTTATTATTCGCCATCATAATATCAAACGCATTCAACCTCCGTTAATTATCTGTCATTAAATCGGCCTCCCTTCGCCAGATTGGTTGCAACCCAAAACCCTATAGACCAGAAAATGAGCTCCAAAAAACCACACAATAATGGTCCACAAAGATATGTACAAGGAACAGTTTATTTTTTTCCCCGCTAGAATGCTAACAACATTGGAGACTTGAAAATGCATATTTTTCTTGAATTCTAAGGACACACCAACAGGATTCACCATCACAATATTTGCCACAAAGCCCACTTGAAAATCGATTTCAGGATAAATAAGATTCTGAAAGGCAATTTGCCATACAGGGGATAAGAAGCTACTGCTTTTAATGAAATATCCCACCATCCAGAGGTATGTATGTATCAGAGGAAATGCTGTCTCAGAAGTAGGGGCTGTAACGCATTGGCGCCCTAGCCCTTGGAACCTTTCTGCCGCATAAACAATAAAATAATGTCACAAATTTAATTAATACAGGAGTGAGCGAAGCAAACACAAGTTATTGTAAAAGCATAAGACGATTACTGTTACCCGTATCCATAAGGAGGGAAAAAATATGGAGCAGCCATAAATGGTGTCCGGCCTCGAAATCCCATGTAGGGATTGGGCCGCCTAGCACGGTACGGCTTCATACCAGGTACGTTAGTTCTCTTTGCTGATACCTACACAACATTTGCAATTGAGAAAGGGTAGGAAGCCAGAAATGAAATGAACTCATATTTAAATGTATCAACCGGATAAACAAAGTTGGTTTAGGGGACTAACTGGCTGACCTTAAGCTGGCGGCCATGAAGTTCAGATTCATTCAGAAGAAGAGCTTCTTGGACAGCTTCCGTTTCAAGAAACTCAACATAAGCATACCCTTTAGGTTGCCCAAACTTGTTAGTTCGGATTGTAACTCTATTTACAGTCCCACATGCCTGAAAATGCTGCTGCACTTCCTCTGGAGTGCATGAATAATCCACCTATAAAAACAAGTTTAGCCTCTCAAACTCATTGCCGCAGATGAACACACAAGAGATACTCACAGACTGGACCACAGGTCAAAACGGCTCTACAAAAGTCCAAATGAAAGTAACCACCTGGTTGACATGCTTAGTAAATTAAACCAACAAAAGGTTGCAACCTTACCATCACTCGCTCAAAGAAAAGAAAACAAATAGAATAGTGGTAAATCATCATATCATTTGACCTCACCAAAATGAATCTTTAACTGCAAATTGCAATAACTACAGAAAGGCAACTATGGTTGGAGATTCCTCCCCAACCGTCATTATCATTACCAAGAGCAGGCTCATCAAAATTACATGTGCATTCCAGACTAGACATTAACTTAAACTGCTGAATGTCAGTCAAATAATCACAAAGGTTTTTCAACCATTTCTATATTCTAACTGGATCTCACAAATAGGATTACACATTCACAGAAAGTCAACTAGATTTATCCTCAAAAAAGTAGATTGACAGCCAAGTACTTTATTGATTATTAATGATTAGAGTCCTTCAAAATCAAATTATAATGCATGGAATATAAATAGGAGCGTAATCTGATGTCTCAATTGGTTCAGAGTGAGATACAATCTTTGTTCAACACTACAGTTGTTCTTTACCACTATATAGTTTTTTTTTACACTCCCATTAATCCAATTTGATTCAATCCATTGGAAATGAAAAGTAATGGAAAAAGAACCCACAAGTAGCTTCAAAATTACAAAATCAAGAACTGAACAGAAAAAAAAAATATTGCAACACAAACAATAGGAAAGAAATTATCCCCAAAAGAAAAAATCCACCACAAGCAACTCATATCAGAGTTGACGAATGAGGAGCTGCCACAAAGCAAATTGACCTCCACCCCCCCCCCCCCCCCCCCCC
>ML248856.1:47556-78326 GCA_005239495.1 Nicotiana undulata
AAATTGCCCCCCCCCCCCCCCCCCCTCCCCCCCAAAGCACCGGGTGAAGAGAAAATAGAAAAGAAGTCGGGAGGAGAAAAGAGGTGAAATTGGCTGCATTTATTTACAGAGAAATCCTCGAGGGCCAGAGGTGCAAGGTTCGAAACTCGATGGATAATGCACTTGCACCTCTACCCTTCTCCACTTAAATACCAGGCTTTTCCGCGCAGGATTTGAATTCGTGACTTGCGCCTAAAATCACACATCACGTGTTGCGCTCTACCAACCTTCCACGTGACCTACCACCCTAGCCCCATTACTAGACTATGTAACTTCTTTGTGGCAACTAGAAGTCTCTTGGGTCTGGACTTGCGGTGTGGCGTCAGAACAATTAGGGCCCAAAGTGTTTTTCTATTTGGACTTATGGCACAATCTCAAATTAGTTGTTGGCAGCCCATCTATAATTGGTGCTTAATAACCCCCTTCCATGTGCATGTCCTGCCTCACGTGTGCTACTCTTAAACATATCCCCTCCTTCGAGGTACTCACATGTCCCAATACTTGGTACACCGACTCAGTCCCCATCATCACCCTCTTTATAGGAATAAGTACACCTATTATCCTGCGATATTTCCAGAGCTTCTTCTCCGGTCAGATTTTTGGCCTTCACTGTCACCGGAATTTCACACAAATATCGGAATGCTATATATGATGCCATCACTTTCTACCTCTATTTCTTTCGGGACATTTGATCCATCTCCCTTCACTTTGATTCAACCCCAATGCAAGTGATTTTGAGGGTGGTCTTTTCCTGTCTCGATCCAGCAACCACATGAATCACCAATTTCGTTGAATATTTTTTGAGACTACAGAGTCAGCGGTAGCCCTAACAATCAAATCCATACCCAGCTTCTTATCACTCGTGTGACCAGCAACAGGTGGTAAGAGTCAACCCGTCGAAGGACAATTTAAGCTTCTTCCATCACCGCACCTGTAAGAACATCTTCAACACTCTTTCTTGTTGGAAACTCGAACAAAAAGTGGGAATCATTCATCTCATATACGTTGACACCGCTTGCAGATTTCCAAGTGTTGCTGACCCATCTTCTAGTCGTTGAGTGTTAGGATTTCCTGCGATGGAGCCTGGAATTTACCAACAATGCAACGACTAAACAAGTCTTTATCTGAGACTTCTGAACCAACTGGGATGATGATTTTAGAATGTTTACTTTTGATGGGTGAGGCTTCTGTCCCCTCAGCCGTCCATTTATGGCTTCTGTCCCCTCAGCCGTCCATTTATGGCTTCTGATCGATTCAGTGTAAGAAGATGCAAGTTCTGGGATTCTGACAAGAGATCTATCATTCTCTATCTCTGGGACATTTATGAACCTTGCAATTTTCTGAGCTATGCTTTCCCAAACTGCTTTTAATGTAACCTCAGGAGTAATAATGACTGAACTATTCTCCCCTTATATGGCAATAAAGCTAATGTACCTTCCATTTTCATAATATTGTACTTAAGAGTGCAGAAAAACTCGGAAAAGTGGTCTTTCATTTTTCATTTTCGACTGTCCTTTGTTGCTCCTTTTATGCCATATTAAAGACATTTTTATGAGGTAAAGTATTATTAGTAAGAAGTGTACCAAGAGGATAAAGAAGAGTACAAATCAGAGAAGACAGCACCTACAAGAGCATCCTTTTACATCTTTCCCAGCAGATCCAAAAATTCCAAATACTGATCCATACTTTCTAATAAAAGCCTCTTACACCAGAAAAACACAAGTTATTAATACTAGAAATATGATTCTTTTTATTCTCAAAGCAAGCACTATTTCTTTCTGTCCAAATGGTCCAGAAAATGCACAGAGGAATGGTCCTCAAAAGCTGCTTCTGGGGCTTTGCTATCTTTTGCCCCTGCCGGCTATCAATTAGATTCCTAATATCTGAAGGCATAGCCCAAGTGACACCACAAAGAGCTCCCAGCATTGCTTGGCAACTTTGCAGTTAATAAAAAGATGATTTACTGTCCAAATGGTCCAGAAAATGCACAGAGGAATGGTCCTCAAAAGCTGCTTCTGGGACTTTGCTATCTTTTGCCCCTGCCGGATATCAATTAGACTCCTAATATCTGAAGGCATAGCCCAAGTGACACCACAAAGAGCTCCCAGCATTGCTTGGCAACTTTGCAGTGAATAAAAAGATGCTTTACTGACTCCCAGCATTGCTTGGCAGTATTGCTCACACCTGTTGCTTAAGGACAAGCCTCTTCCATGTAGATTATCTTGAAATTAAACAAGCTTCTTTGAAAGCAACCCATCCAAAGCAGGCCACTTTGATAGGTACTTTGGTTCTACATAGCATTTTCCATGGCCAATTAGTACATAATGATCAGATTGTTTTTGGAGAAGAGAATACCTCATGCCATATTAAAGACATACACATAAACTACCACTTCATAACTTTAAGGCCGAAAGTTACTTTCCTCATCAGGTTTCTGCTGTGTTCGACCCATTCGAACCATATGTCAGACCTCAAACTAATTTTCGTGATGTCATAAGATTTAAAACCATCGTGCTAACAAATCCTGTCATCCCCCATGTTAGCACAAAAACTGAGTTTCTAATCAATCCCTGAAAAACGATTGAGGAGAAACTATACCCTCTGCTGCTGAAGTCACCGGAATTCCCCTCTGTAGTCTGTAGGATCTGAAAGTGTTATCCTCGGTCAACGTGCCGGGGTGCATTTTAAACAGAAGCTGAAGCACAAATGTGGGGCAATAGTATATAGGTGAAATTGGTTGCATGGTACATACTTAGTGTGAAAGAGAGACGAGAAGAGAAAAAACTACTCCTGTCACAAAATAATGATATTGTTGCATAAACCCTCAGTCACTATGTGATTCCTCCCAACCATGTAATAGTCTCCTCTTCTTGTTTTTGGGAAGTTAATTCTACTGCAGAACTTGTTGAACTTCCCAGAATAGTTAAATCATACTCGTATTATGATTTTAATGGAACCTACACACTAGTAAGTCAAGCTCACGAGAAATACCAAATGCCTCTCAAGCTAGTTCTAGCACGCGTCAAGGCCTCTATCACCTCCATTTCTTCCATAAGTAGTTCAATGACAGCTAATTACATGTATTTTTCCAATTTCTATCTTTTTCTTGCCATCCTTTCTTTTAGTAAAAACAAAGTTCATTCAAACAAAGTTGATGACTGCAACACCTACAAACTAAACCAAACTAAATCTATAGCTACACTAGTTTCCCACACATCCACCAACTTCTTCACTTTCAACCTTTACATATCAGTTCATACAATTCCTTATCTTCAAATTGGTTTTATTTTTGTCAAGATATTGATTGATAAAAGGTATTTTATCAAGGTAAGACTTATATACCCAATAGAAACAATTGTTCACAAATTAGAAACATGAAAAAAGAAGTTTGAGTAGAAACATGCTCATTACACTCCTTTTCTCATGCTTCTATTACTGTCGTCTTAATTCCTTTCAGTCTCTACAACTGTGAGTTAATTTCTCCATAGATTTCTGCTCCTTTTTCACCCTGGAATTCTGGTCTTCCGATCATTGGTATTGATTCTGCTTTCATATCAAATACATCCTGAGTCAATGTTTGTGATTCATTTCAATGCTAAATAGTCAAGAAGTTGCAGCTATATTGACACTTCTCTATAGCCATCAAGAGCCAGATGCTCACATGTTCCTTGCTTATGATTCTACTTTTAATAATGTTTTTTACATCCAATATCCCCTTCAAATTCCTCAAATAGCTCTATGCAAGCGACATTGGCAAATACGAAAGATTGATTAAAAGGGCAGTTTTTCGAGTATGATTGATATCATGAAAAGCAAGAGTAGAAGTCCCACTTTTATCAACCAAAAAAAAAAATAGTAGTAGTCCCACTTCTGCATAACAGAACTCCTATGATTCCATACACCACTTAATTTGGGCCAGAAAAGAAAAACTATATTTAAATGAAAACCATAGCAGACATCCTTTCTAAGGAAAAAGGAAAGCAAAAGAAAGTATAGATCTTAAATAGGTTCACGAAGATGTCAAAGAAAGTTAGAGACCACTAAGGTTTATAGTCTAGTGGTATCGGCGTAGTCCCCCACACAATAGATGTGGATTCAATTCTCATAGTCCACATTCCGCTCTCCACTTTCCTAATCCCCTAGTGTAAATGTGTAATATAAAAGAAGATTAAAAAATTAAAGCAGGGGGATAAAATTCACAGTATAATCGCATTTGAATTTTTGTGCTTCAGGAATCAACGGAATGATGTTTTCCAATTAAACTCAAAAATATTTTCCACATATGGCCAAAAAGAGTTCAAGATGCGACATCAGTTGATATGGGACACACAAAAAATCAGATGTAAATAATAAACAGTTGCAATGCAGAAAAGGCTAACATAAGATGATATTTAACTAAATAATCATATATTATAGTAAACAGAAGTCTCACGTTTCCAACAAAGACAGATCGAGCATCCACTTCTTCCCTGTTTGCCTGATTTGCAGCAGCAGCAGCAGGGTCTGCCTTCAATTAAGGTGAAAAAGATAAATAAAAATGCAACAAAAAGAAGGAAAAGAGATCGTGACTACTTATGCTTTCTTCACTATTAGAGATAAGCATCTAACAACTATAAATGTAAACAGCATTCAGAAACCAACCATTGCACATCCTCAAGACCATCCAAACAAAGTGAGATGAAGCTATCTTTTGAAATTTAGGTTCAAAATTCAATACGTAAAGGAAGAGAGCGCCATTTTAAACTTGTTTAATTCAAAGTTAAAAGGGTCAAAGATAGTTTTAAAAGAGAAGCACAAATAACATCGTTGCAGTTTTAGAAAGAAACAAGATATTACTTGCACCCACACTGTCATCATAATTAAACATCTTAAAAGATCACGAGATGCAAACAAATATTGATTAGTTACTGATTATTGACAAAAACAACACCAAGGATATTATTAGTAGAACCTTCCTTATGCAACAGAACAAAAAGCAAGATAATTGAACACCGCCTATATCAGCATATCTAACCTAAGGTTGTAGTTTTGTTAGTTTTAACAGACAAAAAGCTAGTTTGCCACTTAGGCCCCCAATGGGACATGACAACTTCAAGTAAACAGACAAGATAGCATCAACATAGATTCTATTGCTACTCCACCCTTTGCTATAATGAACTAATATTTTAAAAGGCTTTTATCTAACGAGCTGCTCTGGCTAGCTAAAGACTATCCTTTCCGGTTCATTAATTATTTGCAAAACAGAGATTTCAGGTGCTATAGGCAGCTAACTCATCATACTACATACAAAAGGCTTCAAATTATATTTTAGCCGCCCTGTTTTAATTCCCAACAGGACTTAAGTTCATAACAGCTAGTATGTAATAAGATCAATCTAGCTCCCTTTTTTTTTATGGTTAAATAAAATATTATATAAATATTTGCACTAAGCCAGTGCAACATGCGTAATTACAGATTGTGCAAATCAGCAATTGCGTCTAAAATATCATCTACATCTGGTGCAAAAGCCAGTTTGCACCAAAAAGTGATCAACAAAACGCAATGAAACTTAAGGCTTTGTAACTCATCAATCTAGCTACCTCTTCCACAAGTACATGTAAACCAAAATCATCTTACAACAACAACAACAAACCCAGTTTGATCCCAACAGGTGGGTTCTTGGGGAGGGTAGTCGGGGAGGGCACAGACTATACCCCTACCTAATGCAGGTAGAGAGGTTGTTTCCAATACATCCTCAGCTCAGGAAGGGCAAGAAGAAGAGAGGAAAGCAAGGAAGGAAGATGGAAGAGAAAAGAAAAAGGGAGAGATAAAGGATAAGTAGTACCAAATAATAGAAAAGTTACAAACACTTGTAGCTAGTGGGAGTTGAACCTATGATCTTACAAAGGATTTAAACCCCCTTGAATTGTCTTACACAAATAAAAGAATTGTCTACTTGAAACATGAAAATATTAGGATAAAGCATCTATTTTATCAATCAAGAAACATTTTTTTTCAATAATAATTCAAACTTGGGCGCACAGACAGAGGGAGACCTTGCTTGGACACCCTCCACCCAAGTATTTACATGTATATCACACACCCACCTTCCAATAGGATCTATAAAGTAATAAGAACCATGTAATAAGATCAATTTAGCTACCTCTTCCACAAACAAATATAATTAAAAAACCATTCTACAGGCCCATAATTGTCCACTAGAAAAATCACACAAGAATAATCAATATATGTATCGAGAATTTCAGTAATAAATCAAATTCTCACACACACACACACACAGAAGGAGACCTTGAACAGAACCCATTTCTTTCTCGACTTTGGCCTGCATTTCACGGAGAGCAACCGCTTCATCTTCCATCTCTTTCAGTCTCTTCTTCATGTCATCCAATTCCTGCTCACACACATTATTACTATTGATTTTATTATCATTCATATAAGTACGAATATCATCAGTTAGGGTTTCAGGAAACAAGAAAACAACAGATGAACTGAAGAATTGAAGAAAACAAAAGGAACAAAAGCAGGAATAGAGACGAACCACCACGGCGCCGTTTTCCGACGCAGCCATCTCCACGTCGTCCTCCATCGCCGGTCCTCTCTCCGCTCTTCTTGGCAGCGCCAAACAGGCAGCGACCTCTTTCTCTCAATAAAAATTTACTTGACAGGTGGAAATTAAGAAAAAACACCCAAATAATAGTAGAAATATAACTTTTATTTTATTTGTTCGTGTGTGAAATTTATAGAGAGTAGACCCACTTTAAATCATTAAAGTACCCAATATTTTACACAAATCTTCCAAATATATCTCAACTTACCAACCTCTAGTCATTAGTTATAAACTTACCAAAACTAGCCAATAAAAATTAAAAAACCAAATAATAGGGTTCTTTCTCTCAAAGAATCACATGCAAAAATCACCTTCCATATTTTTAAGCGTGATTAGCAACACTAGATATAAGACGGAAAGGAAATTTCATGGATGGGGTAGCAAATAAGGTGATAAAATATAAAAATATATACAATATTTCAAAAATCTAAAGAAAAAAAAAACGTTTTCAATGGGTATAGTTGAAATTCATTGAAAATATATAGATAAGTCAATATACAAAATTTGAGGAAGATTGGAGGTGATTTGGACTAGTTTGTATCAAAATTCGTAATTAAATCGAGTTCAAAAAAGTCTTATGCGATACATGTATCAAACATGTATCACGCATGTATCTCACACACAGGTATGCATGGATATACATGTGATACACAACATATTATTTTTTTCATGTTCGGTTTTTACTTCGAATTTTTAATTCAAACCGCCTCAAAACTTCACCAAATCATCCCAAAACTGAGATTCAAGCTCCTTAAGTTGTGCACAATCTATTCTAGTAACACCCACTCAAAACAAAGCAAACAATTGATTTTTTTTTTTGCTACAAATAGATAATAGGCTAATATTAGTAATATTTTATCAATTGGCCAATATTATAATGAGCTACTTATAAATGGACATAGCTGGCAATTTTCCTTTAAAATATATTATAAAATAATAAGAAAGTAGGGAGGGGGAATTCTTATTCATTTTGGGATGAATTAAAATGGAATAGGACCCCTCTATAGGCACCAAGTAAAATCCTTAAAATCTCTCTAAATATAAACATTCACCTTATATAAAACTCTATCTATAACACTCCCCCTTGAATGACTATTCAACATATAATGTGTCTCGTTAAAACCTTAATTAAAATATAATTCAATGGAAAAAAATTCTAGAAAAAGGAAAAAGAGTACACATGTTTAGAAATACGTCTTTTGGTTGCCTCGTTAAAAACCTTGCAAGGAAAACCAGTGGGACAGAACCTTGTAAAGGAAAAAGAGTATGACGTGTATTAACTCCCCCTGGTGAGAGCATCAATTCCCATCCTTGAGCATTCGCATCCCGATATTATACACTAGCTTCTTGAAGGTTGAGATCTGTAGAGATTTTGAGAACAACTCAGCCATATTATCACTTGAATGAATATGTTGCACCTTGAAATCATCATTCTTGTATATATATATATATATATATATAATGTCTTCATATAATGTCGTGGAGTAGCCTTTTCAGTATCTCCATAGAGGAAAAAATTATCGATATCATATTATCATGTTTATAGTTATAGCAAGTTACATATGTGCATAAATTACACGTAGGATGTAGTACTTCAGGACCAAGAATTATATATGCTTCAAGTAATTTAAATTCTTCAGGGATTGTCATATAAGTTAAGTCATAGAAGCCATATAAATAGACTTTAGATGCATGTGAAGTTTCTATGTCATGCTAGACATATAAGATAGATAAAGGTGATTGCACACACCATTGACTTTATACTTTCAAGTGTTTGAACTGCAGGGCCAAAACTATATGTCTTTCGTATGAAACCAATTCTGTTCGAATTGTGACTATTTCATTTGGCCAATATTTTTATGTTTGTATTCGACAGACTTAAGATCCTCATTTATACTTAGCTTTATCATAGATGTCGTCGACGAACATTTTATATCGGTTCCAATTTTTTTTCATAAAGACATATTATAGAGATCTCTTCATTCATATTTTCAAGTACTTGAACCTCTCATGAGATTTTATGAAATGTTATGTCATGTGATCTTCTAGATCACTTGCCTCCTTATTATGATCATTTTGACCATTTGCTCATCTTCTTTATCAAGAATTTTATTTGAAACCGATTTGTCTATACGCTTTAAGTGTATCATAGACTCTGTCCTTCTAGGACTTATTCTAATAAGAGCGTTTGTAGTGAGAATATAGTTACTTTCTTTGGGTCAACAAATGCGTCTGACATGCTTTGCAATATATTGCAGATGAATTATCTTTTTATGAACTTCAAGTTCATATTATCTTATTCGAGGATCTAGATGTAGAAATGCTAATTCATTCCTGTCACGACCCTAAATCAACAAGGGTTGTGATGGAGCCTATCGTGAAACTAGTCTAGCCCTTTAACATAATGAAATCAATATTTTTCCGTTTTATAGAAATATAAACTCATAAACTGATAAAGGTCCACTTTTAAGACACATCCAACAGAGATAACCACCAAGACAATCAATCTAAACCGCCCCCAGACCTCGGGAGTCAACTGTCATGAATATATAGTACAGAAAATACAAAGTATAAAAATATATCTTGCCACTAATACAGGTCCAAAAAGAACATCAAAAGTCTAGGAATAGGAAGGGAAGGAAGGTCAGTTGTGAACGGTGAGCAGCTACCTCAATCCCTGGTCAGCTCCGAAGCACACGAGAAGTCAGCTAGCGAGCTGGTCCGGTACCTGGATATGCACACAGAGGTGCAGGGAGTAACGTACGTCAACTCAGTAAGTAACCAAAGTAACTAAAAACTTGAGTGGTGACAAGCATTTATAAATCATAATTTCATAAAACAGTATTTCAACTTTTATAAAAGGCTCTGTGTAAGAAAGGGTAAGAAAGCAAAAGTTTCACAATGTAGTAGTCCCTCAGGCACAATATCACTCAAAATCAAGGTCTCTCAGTCACTCGTGACTCCAATATCATGATCCCGACTCACACTAATCACTCTCACTCAACAAGTACCAGGTATCTCTCAATATGCTGCGACGTGCAGCCTGACCATATAATATATACATATGTTGCGGCGTGCAGCCCGGTCCATATAATATATACATATACTGCGGCGTGCAACCCAATCCATATAATAGTCGACTGTGCTCACTGGGGGTGTACAGACTCCGGAGGGGCTCCTACAGCCCAAGTACTATGTTGTTGCGGCGTGCAACCCAATCCATATAATAGTCGACTGTGCTCACTGGGGGTGTACAGACTCCGGAGGGGCTCCTACAGCCCAAGTACTATGTTGTTGCGGCGTGCAACCCGATCCAATATATATATTGTTGCGGCGTGCAACCCGATCCAATATATATATTGTTGCGGCGTGCAGCCCCAATCCAATATATAATATATACTGCTATGGCGTGCAGCCCGATCCAATATATAATACATACTGTTGCGGCGTGCAGCCCGATCCATACTATCCTCACATACTCGGCTCTCGGCCTCACTTAGTCATCCTCACCAGCCACTCGGGAAACTCATCTCAACTCACGGGACACAGCCCAAAATATCTCTCAGAGTTTCAAAAATAGTGTGGTAACAGTAAAAATAGTAACAAGTAGAAAACATGACTGAGTTCACAAATATTCTATCAGGATAGTGTGAGAATAGTGTAAAAGTATCCCTGAGGGTCTAAACAGATCGGCACAAGGCCCCAAACATGGCTTACAACCCATAAACAAGTATAAGTCTCTAAAATATAGGTTATTTCATGATTTGAAATCAATTATACGGTTTAGTAATCGCTACAGGACGAACCAAGTCACAATCCCGATCGGTGAACGCCCACACGCTTGTCACCTAGCATGTGTGTCACCTCATTATCAAAACAATATAAAATACCTAGGTTTCATACCCTCAAGTCTAGAGTTAAAATCGTTACTTACCTCAACACAGTCCAAAAACTACTCTGCGATGCTCTTGCCCTTCGAATCGGCTCCCAAATGCTCTGAGTCTATCAAAATCAGATTCATAACATCAAAATATGCTAGGGAAACAAAACCTAATCGAAAACTATCAAAATTAGGCACAACACCGAAATTAGCCAAACCCGGCCCCCGGCGGGCCCACGTCTCAAAATTCAATAAAACGTACACCACAAGAATCCGCTTCCTCCCCCCGAGTCTATGCATATCAAGAACACTGAAATCGGAGTCCAAATGACCCCTCAAATCCCCATTCTAAGGTTTCTTAATCTCAAGCCATAATTACCCCTTTTTCCTTCCTTAATTCCTACCAATTTCATGACTAACAGTAGAAAAATCATCACAACAGCAAGAGATGGAGTCCAAGTAACTTACCCAATTGATAACCTTCAATTTCCCTCTGAAAAACACTGCTCAAAGCTCCAAACCCGTCCACAAATGGTGAAAAATGGGTGAAATTTCGCGAAGGCACCCTTTTATACTTTCTGCCCAGCGACTTCCGCACCTGCTGTCCTAGGTGGGCACCTGCGAAAATGGCTTAAATCCGGACTTCCGCACCTGCGGCCCTCGTCTCGCACCTGCGGGCTCGCAAGTGCGATTAGGCGTCCGCACCTGCACTTTTTGGCCAGGCCCCCTTCTTCCGCACCTGCGCAAGGACCTTCGGACTTGTGGCCATCGCACCTGCGGCTCCCCATCCGCAGGTGCGGCCACACCAGTAAAAAGACACCACCAGCAGTTTTGCTACAAATTCCCAAGTCCGAACCTCCGTCAACCATCCGAAATCAATCCCGAGCCCCTTGGGACCCCAACCAAAAATACCAACACGTCTCCTAACCTCATTCAAACTTAGTCGAGCCCTCGAAACACCAAAAACAACGCATAAACACCATAAACACATCAAATTCAAGCCTATGAACTTTGAAATTTTTAAATTTCCCCAAAGATGCTGAAATCATCCAAAACAACTCCAATTGATCTGAAATTTCACACACATATCCAAAATGACATTACGAACTTGTTTCAACTTCCGTAATTCCATTCCGACCCTTATAGCCTATTTTCCACTGCTGACCGGAAATCGCCAAAAACCAACTTTCGCCAATTCAAGCCTAATTCTACACCGAACCTCAAAACTACATTCCGAACACACTTCTAAGTCCCGAATCACCTAACGAAGCTATCCGAGCCATAAAATCCGCATTCTAAGGTTGTTTACCAATAAGTCAACTCCCAGCTGACTTTTCCAACTATAAGGCTACTTTAAGAGACTACGTGTCTCAATCCTCACTACAACCACTCCGAACCCGAACCACCCGACTCCAACACATCATGAACAACTAAATAATGCATAACAAGGCATAAACATGAATAACTGTGCAAATTCTACGGAACGACCGACCTGATCGTTACAATTCCACATAACTTTTTCTCAATTGTTTATCTTGTCTCCCCCTCATGTTAGAAAAACTAACTTTATTCCTCAATTTTGGGAACTCATCTTTGTGAATTATGGTTTTAATCAAGATATACACCGCACATCAAGAATAATAAGATGTAATTATTTGGTTTCTGACCATGAACCACTAGTGATGGGAGAATAAAATATACTTTCGTATATAATGTATATCAAACTGATATAAATAACTTTGTTCAGGCTTTAGCAGGTCAGTTGGTGAGATTGGATTTGGCAGATCCTCCACGGGTGGTAGCTAGCATGGCTTCCCAGTCTTCTTTATTTGATCGGATTAAGGCACACCAATATTATGATCGGCACTTGTTAGTTCTCCAGGACATGGTCCGTAGAGGTGATGCGAGAGATGTGACTATTGGTGATGACGGAGTTATGAGGATGCAGGGTTGAGGTTCTCCAGTAGTTATTTTATCTCGCGAAGTTCAGTGTTGACTTACTGGTAAACGACCTCGAAATACAGATTTTATGGTTTGAATAACTTCGGTAGGTGATTTGGGACTTAGGAGTATGTTCAGAATAATTTTGTGATGTCCGGTGTAGAATTAGGCTTGATGGCGAAAGTTAGTTTTTGGCAATTCCGGTCGGCAGTGGAAAATAGGCTATTGGGGTCGGAATGAAATTTCGACAGTTGGAACAGGTTTGTAATGTCATTTTGGATGTGTCTGCAAAATTTCAGGCCAATCAGAGTTGTTTTGGATAGTTTCGGCATCATTGGTGGATTTTAGAAATATCAAAGTTCTTAGGCTTGAATCCGATGTAAATTTGGTGTTTTGATGCTAGTTTTGGTGTTTTGAGAGTGCAACTAAGTTTTAATGATGTTATGGGAACTTTTGATAAGTTTGGTTGGGGTCTCGAGGGGCTCAGGACTGATTTCGGGTGGTTAACGGATCGATTTTTGGTTTGGAACTTAGGTTGTTTTGCTGGTGTTGTGTTGCAGAGAATTTGTGCAACGCGTTCGCGGGTGGGGTCTTGCGTTCACGAAGGGTTAATCAGGGAAGCGGAGGATTTCTTCTTCGCGTTTGGAAGGGAAGGATGCGAACGCGAAGGTCTAGGGGGAGGATGCACTGCGTTCGCGATCAGGAGTATGCGTTCGCGAAGAGGTTCGAGCGGTTGGTGACTCTAGGGGTTTAGAATTATGCGAACGTGTGGGGTGGAGCGCGTTCGCGGAGGGCATACCAGGCAGTGAATCGCGTTCGCGACCCGGTAAGTGCGTTTGCGTAGCATTAATTTGGGGCCCAGTGATTTTGTGCTTCGCGAACGCGGGGAGGAGGCCGCGTTCGCGATGAAGGAATACCTGGGCATATTTAAATAAACCCTTCCGCGACCTAAACCCTTTTTACACCATTTTGTATGGACAAAGAGCTCTTGAGGCGATTTTTGAAGAGGGAAATCAATGTTCTTCATAGAGGTAAGTGTTTTAATCATTAAAACTCGTTTATGGGTGATTATAGAACATAATCTCAACATTTAATTCATGAGAATCAGTAGAAAAATATGGGTTTAGGGCTTGAGATTATGAGACCTTTAGGGGTCTATTTGAGGGGTCAAACGGACTACAAATTTGATGTTCTTTATATGTACGGACTCGTGAGTTGATGAAGAACAACTTTGTATAAAAAATATCTGAGTTTCGGGAGGCGGGCCCGGGGGTCAGGTTTTGACCAATTTCGGATTTTTGAGCTAAATTTGATATCTTTCGATTGGAATTCGTTCCTTAAGCATATATTGATGATAAAAATCTGAACATGGTAGATTTGGAGCCTTCAGAGGTCGATTCGAGAGGCAAGCGCATTGCGGAATAGTTTCCGGGCTAATTTTGAGGTAAGTAATGTCTTTAACTCCTGTCCTGAGGGTATGAAATCCCGGACTATGCACCCTTTCACGAGTTTTGAAATGAAAAGGTTGGAAATTTGGAAATATCTTCCGTATTTAGGCAACTATTGAGTTGCTTAACCGATTTTTAAGCCTATGCTTAATTAGTATTATTTTATTTTGATATGATTTGGGCTGTAAGTCGTGTTTGGGGCCTAGTGCCGATCTGTTTTCCCCTTGGGGGTTTTGTTTACTATATTTTCCTCACAGATATGCTATGATCTTACACTCAGTCTTTTCCTGATAAATTGTTTTGACACTCGGAGTATTTTGATACTGTTTATTGAAAAATGAAACACTGTTTTAGATCGAGAACCCGGTATGTTATGGCTTCAGGGCAAATTGAGAGTGTCTGACTGAGTGAGGCTTTCAGGCCTATATTGTGAGGATTCTTTCAGGACTTATGAGAGAGGTGAGGAGGCTTTCAGGCCTTATGAGAGAGGTGAGGAGGCTTTCCGGACTTATGTTGTTATAGCGCTTGGGCTGTAGGAGCCCCTCCGGAGTCTGTACGCACCCCCAGTGAGCGCAGGTACCTATTGAGTGATGATGATTGCCCGCGGGGCTGATACTGAGTGATGATTGATACTGAGTGATTGAGAGAATGCCTGAGGGGCAACTGTAACAAGAAATGATTTTGGCCCGAAGGGCAGATTTGTGATGATTTTACTAAGTTTTTGAACTATGATTTACTTCGTTTTCAAACTGGTTTTACTGAGATATACTGATATTGCACTTGTTTTCAAGGGATTTCTAGAAACTGATTTCGAACTTATTATTTGATGAATACTACATGGTGACTTGGTATTTTACTGGTTTTGTGGGATTGTGTATCTGTACTGTGTGTTTTATAATTCTCAGACTATGATTTATTTTCATTACTACTGAGTTGGCGTACTTATAAAGACTCCCTGTGCCTCTGTGCACAGATTCAGGTGACGGTCTGGAGCAGTAGCTGTCCTTGCTTGTAGTTGCATATTCACGGGACTTCGAGGTAGCCGTTCAACGTCCACAACTTCTCCATTTCCCTTCCTCATTTAGTTTTAGCATTTGATTCAGAGATATATATTATAGTTTTAGTAAATTTAGATTTATATATTCTTAGATGCTCATGACTATTGACTCCAGTTCTTGGGAGGTTTGTTTAGGCTAATATGGGAACACTAAGACTTAATTATATTATTTGATGCTATGATTACATGCTTATTATTAAATTGTGAACTCCTATAATTGAAAAAAAGTGTAGTAATGTGATGGTTGGCTAGCCTAGTTCCACGATAGGCGCCATCACGACCTGTTAGGATTTGGGGTCATGACAAATTGGTATCAGAGCTCTAGGTTACATAGGACTCAACGGTCATAAGCAGGTTCAGTAGAGTCTTGTGGATCGGTACGAAGACGTCTGTACTTATCTTTGAGAGGCTGCAGAACTTTTAGGAAACATCTCTATTTTTCTTGAACTCTATCGTGCCATCTATTGATTCTTGAAATCTAAACTTACGTTGTTTCATTCTCTCACAGATGGTGAGGACACGCAATACCGATCAGGGTGACCAGACACCAGCAAGACCCACAAGGGGTCGAGGTCGTGGTAGAGGTAGGGGACCAGCCCAGGCAGCAGCCGGGGTAGTACCACAGGATCCCCCTGTCGTTTAGGATCAGGTTCCCGCCGATGGTGCTCTAGCAGGACAGGCTAAGGCACCGTCAATGCCTATTGTTATTCCGGGTCTTCAGGAGACCCTGGCTCAGATATTGACGGTGTGTTCCAGTTTAGCTTAGGTAGTTGCTATGTCCGCTACTGCCACTGCAGCTTAGGCAGGGGGGGGCAATCAGACTCCAGCTGCCCAGACACCTGAGCAGGCTGTACAGGGTATTCAGAGATCGGGGGTAGACCTAGCTCAGCCGGTTGTCCCAATCCAGGATTTTGTGGTTCCAGCTATGCCCGAGGATGAGCAGCGTAGACTGGAGAGGTTTAGCAGACTTAAGTCTCCAACTTTCAGCGGTACAGAGGGCGAGGATGCTCAAGGTTTTCTTGATAAATGCTAGAGGATACTACGTACTGCGGGTATTTTGGAGACGTGTGGGGTCTCATTTGCTACATTTCAGTTTGCTGGTGCTGCTTTTACTTGGTGGGAGTCATTGGAGAGGCGTAGGCCGGTTGGTTCAGCACCACTCACTTGGCAGCAATTCTCCACGACCTTTCTGGAAAAGTTCTCCACTCACTTGGAGAACACCTGAGTTTGAGGAGAGCTTTCAGAAGCTCAAGTCAGCGTTGACTACAACTCTGGTATTAGTGTTGCCTACTGGTTCGGGTTCTTATACGGTCTATTGTGATGCTTCAAGAGTTGGCTTGGGAGCGGTATTGATGCAGGACGGTAGGGTGATTGCCTACGCATCTAGACAGTTGAAGGTGCACGAGAAGAATTACCCAGTGCACGATCTTGAGTTAGATGCTATTGTTCATGCCTTAAAGATTTGGCGGCATTATTTGTATGGAGTGCAGTGTGAGATTTACACCGATCATCATAGCTTGCAGTATCTGCTAAGGCAGAAAGACTTGAATTTGCGACAGAGTAGATGGTTGGAGCTTCTCAAGGACTATGACTTGACTATTTTGTATCATCCGAGGAAGGCCAATGTGGTGGACGATGCCTTGAGTCGCAAGGCCGAGAGTTTGGGAAGTCTAGCTTACCTTTCAGTAGCAGAGCGACCTTTAGCCCTTGTTGTTCAGGCTTTAGCAGGTCAGTTGGTGAGATTGGATTTGGCAGACCCTCCACGGGTGGTATCTAGCATGGCTTCCCGGTATTCTTTATTTGATCGGATTAAGGCACATTAGTATTATGACCGGCACTTGTTAGTTCTACAGGACATGGTCCGTAGAGGGGATGCGAGAGATGTGACTATTGGTGATGACGGAGTTATGAGGATGCAGGGCCGTATTTGCGTGCCCAATGTGGATGGTATTCGAGAGTTGATATTAGTAGAGGCTCACAGTTCGCGGTATTCTATTCATCCGGGTGCCGTGAAGATGTACCAGGATATGAGATAACATTATTGGTGGAGGCGGATGAAGAGAGATATTGTTGAGTATGTAGCACGGTGTCTCAACTGCCAGCAGGTCAAGTATGAGCACCAGAGACCAGGTGGATTGCTTCAGAGGTTAGATATTCCGGAGTGGAAGTGCGAGCGAATTACTATGGACTTTGTAGTTGGGATTCCACGGACTTCGAAGGGTTTGATGTTGTTTGGGTCATTGTGGATAGATTAACCAAGTCCGCGCACTTCTTTCCTGTCAGCACTACTTATACTTCAGAGAGGTTAGCTGGTATTTACATTAAGGAGATTGTCCAGTTGCATGGAGTTCTGGTTTCTATTATTTCTGACAGAGGTACTCAGTTCACATCTCAGTTTTGGAGGACCGTACAAAAAGATATGGGTACTGATGTAGAGTTGAGCACTGTATTTCACCCTCAGATTTCACTCTCAGACCGACAGGTAGTCGGAACAAACTATTCAGATATTGGAGGATATGTTACGGGCTTGTGTGATTGATTTTGGTGGTCAATGGGATCAGTTTCTGCCGTTGGCGGAGTTTGCATATAATAACAAATACCAATCCAGTATTCAGATGGCCCCGTATGAGGCTTTGTATGGTAGGAGGTGTAGATCTCCGGTTGGTTGGTTCGAGCCTGGTGAGGCTAAGTTATTGGGCACATACTTGATTCAGGATGCGTTGGAGAAGGTAAAGTTGATTCAGGAGCGGCTTCGCACGGCGCAATCTCGGCAGAAGAGTTATGCACACCAGAAGGTTCGGGATGTGTCATTTATGGAAGGTGATAAGGTACTGCTGAAGGTGTCACCCATGAAGGGTTTCATGAGGTTCGGAAGGAGGGAAAAGCTGAGTCCACAGTTTATTGGTCATTTTGAGGTGCTTCAGAAGGTTGGAGAGGTGGCTTATAGGCTTGCTTTGCCACCCAGGTTGTCGAGTATTCATCCGGTCTTTCATGTGTCGATGCTCAGGAAATATGTTGGTGACCCGTCTCATGTGTTAGACTTCAGCACAGTTCAGCTCGAGGGTGATATGTCATACGAGGTTGAGCCAGTAGTTATTTTAGATCGCGAGGTCAGAAAGTTGAGGTTTAAGGATATAGCATCAGTAAAGGTTCAGTGGAGAGGTCAGCCAGTGGAGGAGGCTACTTGGGAGACCGAGCGGGAGATGTATAGCAAATATCCACACTTGTTTGAGACTCCAGGTATGTTTCTAGACTCGTTCGAGGATGAAAGTTTGTTTAAGAGGGGGAGAATGTAACGACCTGGTCCGTCGTTACATAAAACCTGCATATAATTGTTGTTATAGATTGGTTATACTGTATTTGATGTATTAGAGTTGATAGGCTTGAAATCGAATGGTTGTAGTGAGAGTTAAGTCAATTAGCCTTTAAAAAAAGCCTTAAAATGGGAAAAGTCAACTAAGAGTTGACTTATTGGTAAATGACCTCGGAATGCGGATTTTGTGGTTCGAATAGCTTTTTTAGGTGATTTGGGACTTAGGAGTATGTTCAGAACTATTTTGTGATGTCCGGTGTAGAATTAGGCTTGAATTGGCAAAAGTTAGTTTTTGGCGATTCCGGTCGGCAGTGGAAAATAGGCTATCGGGGTCGGACTGGAATTCCGACAGTTGGAACAGGTTCGTAATGTCATTTTGGATGTGTTTTCAAAATTTCAGTTCAATCGGAGTTGTTTTGGATAGTTTCGGCATCATTGGTGGATTTTAGAAATATCAAAGTTCTTAGGCTTGAAATCCGATGTAAATTTGGTGTTTTGATGTTAGTTTTGGTGTTTTGAGAGTGCAACTAAGTTTGAATGATGTTATGGGAACTGTTGGTAAGTTTGGTTGGGGTCCCGAGGGTCCTGGGACTGATTTCGGGTGGTTAACATATCGATTTTGGGTTTGGAACTTAGGCTGTTTTGCTGGTGTTGTGTTGCAGAGAATTTGTGCATCGCATTCGCGGGTGGGGTCTCGCGTTCGCGAAGGGTTAATCAGGGAAGCGGAGGATCTGTTCTTGAGGCGATTTTTGAAGAGGGAAATCAGTGTTCTTCATAGAGGTAAGTGTTTTGATCATTAAAACTCGTTTATGGGTGATTATAGAACATAATCTCAGCATTTAATTCATGAGAATCAGTAGAAAAAGGTAGGTTTAGGGCTTGAGATTATGAGACCTTTAGGGGTCAATTAGAGGGGTCAAACAGACTGCGAATTTGATGTTCTTTATATGTAAGAACTCGTGAGTTGATGAAGAACAACTTTGTATAAAAATTTCTTAGTTTCGGGACGCGGGCCCTGGGTCGGGTTCTGACCAATTTCGGATTTTTGAGCTAAATTTGATATCTTTCGATTGGAATTCGTTCCTTAAGCATATATTGATGATAAAAATCTGAATTTGGTAGATTTGGAGCCTTCAGAGGTCGATTCGAGAGGCAAGCGCATTGCAGAATAGTTTCCGGGCTAGTTTTGAGGTAAGTAATATCTTTAACTCTTATCTTGAAAGTATGAAGCCCCGGACTATGCACCCTTTCACGGGGTTTGAAATGAAAAGGTTGGAACTTTGGAAATATCTTCCGTATTTAGGCAACTATTGAGTTGCTTAACCAATTTTTAAGCCTATGCTTAATTAGTATTATTTTATTTTGATATGATTTGGGCTGTAAGTCGTGTTTGGGGCCTAGTGCCGATCTGTTTTTTCCCCTTGGGGGTTGTGTTTACTATATTTCCTCACTGATATGCTATGATTTTACGCTCAGTCTTTTCCTGATAAATTGTTTTGACACTCGGAGTATTTTGATACTGTTTATTGAAAAATAAAACATTGTTTTAGGTCGAGAACCCGGTATGTTATGGCCTAAGGGAAAATTGAGAGTGTCTGACTGAGTGAGGCCTTCAGGCCTATATTGTGAGGAGGCTTTCAAGACTTATGAAAGAGGTGAGGAGGCTTTCAGGACTTATGAAAGAGGTTAGGAGGCTTTCAGGCCTTATGTTGTTATAGCGCTTGGGCTGTAGGAGCCCCTTCGGAGTCTGTATACACCCCCAGTGAGCGCAGGTACCTATTGAGTGATGATGATTGCCCGCGGGGCTGATACTGAGTGATGATTGATACTGAGTGATTGAGAGAATGCCTGAGGGAAAACTGTTACAAGAAATGATTTTGGCCCGAGGGGCAGATTTATGATGATATTACTAAGTTTTCGAACTATGATTTACTTCATTTTCAAACTTATTTTACTGAGAATATTACTGAGATATACTGATATTGCACTTGTTTTCAAGGGATTTCTGGAAACTGAATTTGAACTTATTATTTGATGAATACCACATGGTGACTTGGTGTTTTACTGGTTTTGTGGGATTGTGTATCTGTACTGTGTGTTTTATAATTCTCAGACTGTGATTTATTTTCATTACTACTGAGTTGGCGTACTCATAAAGACTCCCTGTGCCTCTGTGCACAGATTCAGGTGACGGTCTGGAGCAGTAGCTGTTCTTGCTTGTAGTTGCAGATTCACGGGATTTCGAGGTAGCCGTTCAGCGTCCACAACTTCTCCATTTCCCTTCCTCATTTAGTTTTAGCATTTGATTCAGAGATATATATTATAGTTTTAGTAAAGTTAGATTTATATATTCTTAGATGCTCATGACTATTGACTCCAGTTCTTGGGAGGTTTGTTTAGGCTAATATGGGAACGCTAAGACTTAATTATATTATTTGATGCTATGATTGCATGCTTATTATTAACTTGTGAACTCCTATAATTGAAAAAAAGCGTAGTAATGTGATGATTGGCTAGCCTAGTTCCACGATAGGCGCCATCACAGCCTGTTAGGATTTGGGGTCGTGACAAGTTGGTATCAGAGCTCTAGGTTACATAGGATTCAACGGTCATGAGCAGGTTCAGTGGAGTCTTGCGGATCGGTACGAAGACGTCTGTACTTATCTTCGAGAGGCTGCAGAACTTTTAGGAAACATCTCTATTTTTCTTGAACTCTATCGTGCCATTTATTGATTCTTGAAATCTAAACTTACGTTGTTTCATTCCCTCACAGATGGTGAGGACACGCAATACCGATCAGGGTGACCAGACACCAGCCAGACCCACAAGAGGCCGAGGCCGTGGTAGAGGTAGGGGACCAGCCCAGGCAACAGCCGGGGTAGTACCACAGGATCCCCCTGTCGTTCAGGATCAGGTTCCCGTCGATGGTGCTCCAGCGGGATAGGCTCAGGCACCGGCAATGCCTATTTGTTATTCCGGGTCTTCAGGAGACCCTGGCTCAGATATTGACGGTGTGTTCCAGTTTAGCTTAGGCAGTTGCTATGTCCACTACTGCCACTGTAGCTCAGGGCGGGGGAGGCAATCAGACTCTAGTTGCCCGGACACCTGAGCAAGCTGTACAGGTTATTCAGACATCGGGGGTAGACCCAGCTCAGTCGGTTGTCCCAATCTAAGATTTTGTGGTTCCAGCTATGCCCGAGGATGAGCAGCGTAGAATGGAGAGGTTCAGCAGACTTAAGCCTCCGACTTTCAGCGGTACAGAGGGCGAGGATGCTCAAGGTTTTCTTGATAAATGCCAGAGGATACTACGTACTGTGGGTATTTTGGAGATGAGTGGGTTCTCACTTGCTACATTTCAGTTTGTTGGTGCTGCTTTTACTTGGTGGGGGTCATTCGAGAGGCGTAGGCCGGTTGGTTCAGCACCACTCACTTGGCAGTAGTTCTCCACGATCTTTCTGGAAAAGTATGTTCCTCAGTCCCACAGAGAGGAGCAGCGCAGGCAGTTTGAACAATTACGTCAGGGAGAGTTGTTAGTTACTCAGTATGATGAGGTTTTCTGAGTTTGCCAGACATTCTTCTGAGATTGTCCCTACTGACAGGGAGAGGATTAAGAGGTTTGTAGATGGTCTTACTTATCAGCTTCGGATCTTGATGACCAAAGAGAGAGTGTTTGGAGCTACATTTGAGCAGGTTATTGACATTGCTCGGGATATTGAGTCGGTTCGTAGGCAGGATCGTGAGGAGAGAGAGGTCAAGAGGCCTCAGAGAGCAGGTAACTTCAGTGGTGCCCCTTCTAGAGGGCAGTTTCAGCACAATAGAGGTCATCCATTTAGACCTCCGCAACCAGTTCGCCCAGCTTATAGTGGTGTATCTTCGGGGTAGGGTCCTCGCAATTCTCATAAGGGACGTTCATCTTTTAGTGCCCTTCCAGCCCATAACTTCGCCCGAGCATCATCTTATCAGGTTCTTATATGCATGGTTCGTCGGGTGGTTATCATGGTGGCAGGGTTTTTTGTCAGTTTTTAATTCCAGCTCCAAGTAATTGTTATGAGTGTGGAGAGTTCGGACATGAGTGGAGGCAGTGTCCCCGTCGTCCTAGTAGTTCAGCTCAGCAGAGGGTTCAGCCCTCGGCTTCAGCCCCAGTCACTTCACTACCTATCTAGGCCGCTAGGGGTGGTGGTCAGGCAGCTAGAGGTCGTCCTAGAGGGGGAGGTCGAGCAGGTGGAGGCCAGCAATGTATTTATGCACTTCCGGCTAGGCTTGATGCTATGACGTCAGATGCGGTGATTACAGGTACTATTTCAGTTTGTCACCCTGGTTCCACGTGCTCTTATGTCTCATCCTATTTTTCTCATTTTCTGAATAAGCCCCGTGAGTCCTTAGTTAAATCTGTTCATGTTTCGACTCCGGTGGGTGATACTATTATTGTGGACTGTGTGTATCGATCGTGTCTTATATCTATTGGGGGTTTGGAGACCTGAGTGGACTTGATGTTAGTCAGTATGGTCGATTTTGATATGATTCTGGGCATGGATTGGTTATCCCCATGTTATGCTATTCTTGATTGTCACACTAAGACCATGACCCTAGCTATGCCCGGTGTTCCGAGAGTTGAGTGGAAAGGGTCTATAGAGCATGTGCCTAGCAGAGTGATTTCTTATTTAAAGGCTCAGCGTATGGTTGAGAAAGGGTGTGAGTCCTATCTTGATTTTGTGAGGGATGTTAGTAGTGAGACTCCATCTGTTGATTCTGTTCTTGTAGTCCGTGATTTTTCGGATCTATTTCCTGCAGACCTGCCAAGCATGCCACCTGACAGGGATATTAGTTTTGGTATTGACTTGATGCCCGACACTCAACCTATCTATATTCCACCTTACCGTATGGCACCAGCAGAGTTGAAAGAATTAAAGGTGCAGCTTCAGGAACTTTTAGATAAGGGGTTCATCCGGCCTAGTGTGTCACCTTGCGGTGCGCCGGTGTTGTTAGTGAAAAAGAAGGATGGCTCCATGCGTATGTTCATTGATTATAGACAACTGAATAAGGTTATGGTGAAGAACCGGTATCCTTTACCTCGTATTGATGACTTATTTGATCAGCTCCAGGGAGCTAAGGTGTTCTCCAAGATTGACTTAAGGTATGGGTATCATTAGCTAAAAATTTGGGATTCTGACATTCCGAAGATTGCTTTCAGGATCAGATACGGTCATTATGAGTTTCTGGTTATGTCATTTGGGCTGACCAATGCCCCAGCCGTGTTCATGCAATTGATGAACATCGTGTTTCAGCCTTACCTTGATTCGTTTGTCATTGTGTTCATTGATGACATCCTGGTTTATTCTCGTAGCCAGGAAGAGCATGCTCAACACTTGAGGGTTGTGTTACAGAGATTGAGGGAGGAGAAGCTTTATGCAAAGTTCTTCAAGTGTGAGTTTTGGCTTGGTTCAGTGGCTTTCTTGGGGCATGTGGTGTCTAGTGAGGGTATTCAGGTTGATCCGAAGAAGATTGAGGCAGTGCAGAGTTGGCCTAGACCGTCTTTAACTACAGAGATTCAGAGATTCCTCGATTTGGCGGGTTACTACTGTCGCTTTGTGGAAGGATTCTCTTCTATTGCTTCCCCTTTGACCAGATTGACGCAGAAGGGTGTTCCATTCAGGTAGTCCGATGAGTGTGAGGAGAGCTTTCAGAAGCTTAAGTCAGCGTTGACCACAGCTCCGATATTAGTGTTGCCTACTGGTTCGGGTTCTTATACGGTCTATTGTGATGCTTCTAGAGTTGGCTTGGGAGCGGTATTGATGCAGGATAGTAGGGTGATTGCCTACGCGTCTAGACAGTTGAAGGTGCACGAGAAGAATTACCCAGTGCACGATCTTGAGTTAGATGCTATTGTTCATGCCTTAAAGATTTGACGGCATTATTTGTATGGAGTGCAGTGTGAGATTTACACCGATCATCATAGCTTGCGGTATCTGCTAAGGCAGAAAGACTTGAATTTGCGACAGAGTAGATGGTTGGAGCTTCTCAAGGACTATGACTTAACTATTTTGTATCATCCGGGGAAGGCCAATGTGGTAGCCGATACCTTGAGTCGTAGATCCGAGAGTTTGGGAAGTCTAGCTTACCTTTCAGCAGCAGAGCGGCCTTTAGCCCTTGTTGTTCAGGCTTTAGCAGGTCAGTTTGTGAGATTGGATTTGGCAGACCCTCCACGAGTGGTAGCTAGCATGGCTTCCCGGTCTTATTTATTTGATCGGATTAAGCCACACCAATATTATGACCGACATTTGTTAGTTCTCCAGGACATGGTCCGTAGAGGTGATGTGAGAGATATGACTATTGGTGATGAGAGAGTTATGAGGATGCAGGGCCGTATTTGCGTGCCCAATGTGGATGGTATTCGAGAGTTGATATTAGTAGAGGCTCACAGTTTGCGGTATTCTATTCATCCGGGTGCCGTGAAAATGTACTAGGATCTGAGACAACAGTATTGGGGGAGGCGGATGAAGAGAGATATTGTTGAGTATGTAGCACGGTGTCTCAACTGCCAACAGGTCAAGTATGAGCACCAGAGACCAGGTGGATTGCTTCAGAGGTTAGATATTCCGGAGTGGAAGTGAGAGCGAATTACTATGGACTTTGTAGTTGGGCTTCCACGGACTTCGAAGGGTTTTGATGCTATTTGGGTCATTGTGGATAGATAGACCAAGTCCGCACACTTCATTCCTGTTAGCACTACTTATACTTCAGATAGGTTAGCTGGTATTTACATTAAGGAGATTGTCCAGTTACATGGAGTTCTGGTTCCTTTTATTTCTGACAGAGGTACTCAGTTCACATCTCAGTTTTGGAGGGCCGTACAGAAAGGTATGGGTACTGATGTAGAATTGAGCACTGCATTTCACCCTCAAACCAACGGGCAGTCGGAACGGACTATTCAGATATTGGAGGATATGTTACAGGCTTGTGTGATTCATTTTGGTGGTTCATGGGATCAGTTTCTGCCGCTGGCGGAGTTTGCATATAATAACAACTACCAGTCCAGTATTCAGATGGCCCCGTATGAGGTTTTGTATGGTAGGAGGTGTAGATCTTCGGTTGGTTGGTTCGAGCCTGGTGAGGCTAAGTTATTGGGCACAGACTTGATTCAGGATGCGTTGGAGAAGGTAAAGTTGATTCAGGAGCGGCTTCGCACGGCGCAGTCTCGGCAGAAGAGTTATGCAGACCGGAAGGTTCGGGATGTGTCATTTATGGAAGGTGATAAGGTACTGTTGAAGGTGTCACCCATGAAGGGTGTCATGAGGTTCGGAAGGAGAGGAAAGCTGAGTCCACGATTTATTGGTCCTTTTGAGGTGCTTCAGAAGGTTTGAGAGGTGGCTTATAGGCTTGCTTTGCCACCCAGGTTGTCGAGTGTTCATCCGGTCTTTCATGTGTCGATGCTCAGGAAATATGTTGGTGACCCGTCTCATGTGTTAGACTTCAGCACAGTTCAACTCGAGGGTAATATGTCATACGAGGTTGAGCTAGTAGCTATTTTAGCTTGCGAGGTCAGAAAGTTGAGGTATAAGGATATAGCATCAGTAAAGGTTCAGTGGAGAGATCAGCCAGTGGAGGAGGCTACTTGGGAGACCGAGCGGGAGATGCAGAGCAAATATACACACTTGTTTGAGACTCCAGGTATGTTTCTAGACTCGTTCGAGGACGAAAGTGTTTTTAAGAGGGGGAGAATGTAACGACCCGGTCCGTCGTTACGTAAAACCTACATTATAATTGTTGTTATTGACTTGTTATAGATTGGTTATACTGTATTTGATGTATTAGAGTTGATAGGCTTTAAATCAAATTGTTGTAGTGAGAGTTCAGTCAATTAGCCTTTAAAAAAAGCCTTAAAATGGGAAAAGTCAACCAAGAGTTGACTTATTGGTAAACGACCTCGGAATACGGATTTTATGGTTCGAATAGCTTCGTTAGGTGATTTGGGACTTAGGAGTATGTTCAGAATAATTTTGTGATGTCCGGTGTAGAATTAGGCTTGAATTGGCGAAAGTTAGTTTTTGGCGATTCCGATTGGCAGTGGAAAATAAGCTATCGGGGTCGGAATGGAATTCCGACAGTTGGAACAGGTTTGTAATGTCATTTTGGATGTGTCTGCAAAATTTCAGGTCAATCGGAGTTTTTTTGGATAGTTTCGGCATCATTGGTGGATTTTAGAAATATCAAAGTTCTTAGGTTTGAATCCGATGTAAATTTGGTGTTTTGATGTTAGTTTTGGTGTTTTGAGAGTGCAACTAAGTTTGAATAATGTTATGGGAACTGTTGGTAAGTTTGGTTGGGGTCCCGAGGGGCTCGAAACTGATTTCGGGTGGTTAACGGATCGATTTTGGGTTTGGAACTTAGACTGTTTTCTGGTGTTGTGTTGCAGAGAATTTGTGCATTGCGTTCGTGGGTGGGGTCTCGCGTTCGCGAAGGGTTAATCAGGAAGCGGAGGATTTGTTCTTTGCGTTTGCGAAAGGAAGGATGCGAACGCGAAGGTCTAGGGGGAGGATGCACTGCGTTCGCGATCAGGAGTATGCGTTCGCGAAAAGGTTCGAGCAGTTGGTGACTCTTGGGGTTTAGGCTTATGCGAACGCGTGGGGTGGAGCGCGTTCGTGGAGGGAAGACTAGGCAGTGAATCGCGTTCGCGACCAGGTAAGTGCGTTCGCGTAGCATTAATTTGGGGCCCAGGGATTTTGTGCTTCGCGAACGCGGGGAGGAGGCCGTGTTCGCGATGAAGGAATACCTGGGCATATTTAAATAAACCCTTCCGCGAACTAAACCATTTTTACACCATTTTTGTACAGACAAAGAGCTCTTGAGGCGATTTTTGAAGAGGGAAATTAGTGTTCTTCATAGAGGTAAGTGTTTTGATCATTAAAACTCGTTTATGGGTGATTATAGAACATAATCTCAGCATTTAATTCATGAGAATCAGTAGAAAAAGGTGGGTTTAGGTCTTGAGATTATGAGACCTTTAGGGGTCGATTTGAGGGGTCAAACGGACTCCGAATTTGATGTTCTTTATATGTACAGACTCGTGAGATGATGAAGAACAACTTTGTATAAAAATTTCTGAGTTTCGGCATGCGGGCCCGGGGGTTGGGTTTTGACCAATTTCGGATTTTTGAGCTAAATTTGATATCTTTCGATTGGAATTCGTTCCTTAAGCATATATTGATGATAAAAATCTAAACTTGGTAGATTTGGAGCCTTTAGAGGTCGATTCAAGAGGAAAGCGCATTGGGGAATAGTTTGCTGGCTAGTTTTGAGGTAAGTAATGTCTTTAACTCCTGTCCTGAGGGTATGAAACCCCGGACTATGCACCCTTTCACGGGTTTTGAAATGAAAAGGTTGGAACTTTGGAAATATCTTCCGTATTTAGGCAACTATTGAGTTGCTAAATCAATTTTTAAGCCTATACTTAATTAGTATTATTTTATTTTGATATGATTTGGGCTGTAAGCCGTGTTTGGGGCCTAATGTCGATCTGTTTTCCCCTTGGGGGTTGTGTTTACTATATTTTCCTCACTGATATGCAATGATTTTACACTCAGTCTTTTCCTGATAAATATTTTTGACACTCACAGTATTTTGATACTGTTTATTGAAAAATGAAACACTGTTTTGGGTTGAGAACCCGGTATGTTATGGCCTAAGGGAAAATTGAGAGTGTCTGACTGAGTGAGGCTTTCAGGCCTATATTGTGAGGAGGCTTTCAGGCTTTATGAGAGAGGCGAGGAGGCTTTCAGGCCTTATGTTGTTATAACGCTTGGGCTGTAGGAGCCCCTCTGGAGTATGTACACACCCCCAGTGAGCGCAGGTACCTATTGAGTGATGATGATTGCCCGCGGGATTGATACTGAGTGATTGAGAGAATGCCTGAGGGGAAACTGTTACAAGAAATGATTTTGGCCGGAGGGGCAGATTTATGATGATTTTACTAAGTTTTCGAACTATGATTTACTTCGTTTTCAAACTGGTTTTACTAAGAATTTTACTGAGATATACTGATATTGCACTTGTTTTCAAGGGATTTCTGGAAATTGATTTCGTACTTATTATTTGATGAATACTACATGGTGACTTGGTGTTTTACTGGTTTTTGGGATTGTGTATCTGTACTGTGTGTTTTATAATTCTCAGACTGTGATTTATTTTCATTACTACTGAGTTGGCGTACTCATAAAGACTCCCTGTGCCTCTGTGCACAGATTCAGGTGACGGTCTGGAGCAGTAGCTGTCCTTGCTTGTAGTTGCAGATTCACGGGATTTCGAGGTAGCCGTTATGCGTCCACAACTTCTCCATTTCCCTTCCTCATTTAGTTTTAGCATTTGATTCAGAGATATATATTATAGTTTTAGTAAAGTTAGATTTATATATTCTTAGATGCTCATGACTATTGACTCCAGTTCTTGGGAGGTTTGTTTAGGCTAATATGGGAACACTACGACTTAATTATATTATTTGATGCTATGGTTGCATGCTTATTATTAAATTGTGAACTCTTATAATTGAACAAAAGCGTAGTAATGTGATGGTTGGATAGCTTAGTTCCACGATAGGCGCCATCACGGCCTGTTATACTCAATATTAGTTTAAAACATATATTATGAGTCGATTTAAACATGTAAATTTGTGGAAATCATGGGTTTAGATAAAAAAACCTAGGTTTTGATAAAACTGGAATTTTACCATAAAAATGATTATGGAACTTAGTATAAATCATATATGTATGCTCATAAGGTTATAGGTAACAATTTGTTTAAAAAATTTCTGGAATCAAGGCACGTGGGCTCGGGGGTGATTTTTAGGAATCTTACATATAGGGTTGGGTAATATCTTTAATAGTTGGAATACAAACTTTTGAGTATGTATTAATTAGTTTATATACTATTTGATTAGTTTGGATTGTTCGACACCAAATTGAGAGTTTGAGCATAATCTTAGACCGGGAAGTAGGCTTTGAGGCAAGGTAAGTCTCCTTTCTAACCTTGTAAGAGGAAATTTACCCCATAGGTGAATTGATTAGCATGTGTGCCTATGTGTGGGGGTTACGCACGTATGAGGTAACGAGAGTCCGTGTATAGCTATGTTATACCCCATGTTTTCGTACGTGAGAGTACATCGTAATTCAATTGATGTAAGCTCAGAAATAAGATTATATTTGATGGAATATAAAGTAAGTTAATCATGTTACATTGGAGGTTACAAATATTTAAGATCATGAATAACGAGTACCAAGAGGGTTGGAAAGCTTAGAAGCTAAACCAACTGAAGAGAATAAGTTTCGTCAAAAGTCGACGAGTTTGGAATGTTATAACATGTACTTTAGGGCGAGACTATGGTTTATTACATGATAAGGAGGTTATGCTATGAGTTAATTTTTATCGTATGATAATTGTGTTCTACGTTTTGAAGTCAATCAAGTGGTGGAACAAAAGTTGGCAAAGGTCTTCACAAGTTACACTCATAATGTGCTTAACATTAGGTCAAATGTAACTGAGATTTTCTCCCGATATACTTGGAATTAGGGGATGATCTACCTACCAAACTGAATATCTATGAGTCTAGTTTCCAACGTATTAAACTGTTCATCGATACAACATAGGAGTCGAGAGATACTTGCAATTTCGCGAGACTGCGCAGACATCATAAGTGACAAGTAGGTGGATCAATAGAGCTTTTTGAGAAATACATTTTATGTATTATATGAGGTCTTATTGGGAACTATTATATACCAAATTGAAGGTCTTGGAATGCAGTTTCCAACTCTCTTAACCGTTTGTTCATATGACATTAGGATAAAAAGATATAAGCGTCGGAAGATGGACCAATCCTAGGGTGCCAAGCTAGCACCTCTTTGACTTTTCCAAACTTGATATATATAAACATTAGGTCGGCTTTCTCTTCATTATTAAGCTTAAAACGACCAGAGAATACCCATAAACATAACCTCAAGATATCTACTAGGGTTTCAAAGAAGAATATCATCTCGAGCATGAAATCGAGAAGCAATAACATCAAAAAGATCCCTACGACGTAAGTGTCATTATACCGCCTCTTATTTTTCTTTGTAGTTAGAGTTTTGGAAGTTACTTCATAGTTAAGAAACGTCTAATATCTGTATTTAAGGGTTTAAATATCAAGGAAGTTTGATAAATGTGTTTCCTAATAGTTAGAACTCACGGGACGGTGATCGAAAGCCGCGAGTTCGAGTTACTTGACTTGTAGCGGGCTATTTTGTGTTGCTGTTGGGCTCCGAGTTTTACTACTGTTTTGTGGAGTTTTGGAGAGGAAGGGTGTGGATAAACACCATATAGATGTAGGGTTGTGATCTGGTCGTTCGTTGTAACATTTCCAGGTCGTCTGACACGACTATGGTGGTCGTCTTATGTGTGAAGTGACTAGGTTGTGTGTGGACTGTTTTGGGAGGCTCAATATGATTATTATTGATGTT
>ML248856.1:78806-113543 GCA_005239495.1 Nicotiana undulata
TATATATATGTATCTATTTTACTCTACCGAGCCGCGCTATAGTCGTCCGGGTATGGCACCTATTGTGCAACCACTGATCATTTGGGTTTACCGGGTCCTCTTTGAGGCCGGGTATGATATGTTGATGATGATGCCCACAAAGGAGAATGTTCTATGATGATGATGATGCCAACAGAGGCGGATGTTTTAAAACGATTATGTGTATATATGTATCATGCATTTCATGTTACTGTCTCTTAGAAGCACTCAGATGCTACAAGTTGTATCTCCTACATCTCTCTTTACGTTACTGTTCTTATTTATGATTTTCTGCCTTACATACTCAATACTTTATTCGTACTGACGTCCTTTTATTTGTGGACGCTGCATGTCGTGCCGCAGGTCCTAATAGTCAGGCAGACACAGCTCCCCCACCATAATAGGCTTTCCAGTTCAGCGGTTATAGGCGAGATCCCTTCTCCGGACTTGCCGTGGTCTTGGTATGAATTTTTGTTATAGATGTTATGGGTATGTCGGGGCCCTGTTCCGGCTATGTTGCATTACTTATGCTCCTTTAGAGGCTCATAGACAGGTGTCAACTCATGTATAGTTTGGTATGCCTTGTTTGGATAATTTTTGTTGTAAAGTCTTTCATGGCAGCATTGTATCTCGTACCTTTTATGTAGTTTCTTAGCAGTCTTGTCATCACATGTGATGTATGTTCATGATCCATATCTACCATTTATATTGATCTCGTTATCCCTTAAAGATAATAAGAAGGTTAGATAAAATGTACGTTGGTGCTCGGCAAGTATGGCCCGGGTGCTAGTCATGATCCTCCAATTTGGGTCGTGACAAGCTACTAATTATGCTATAATCTTGGTAGTCTAGGACCTATATCATGCTATACTTGAAATGGTTGTGCCCTTACTTGTTAATTGGACTGCTTAAATCATACTTCAAAAATTGTAAAAGAATATCAAATGGATAATTTTCACTTATTTGAGGATGTGAATAGAACACTTGACTGTTATTGAAAAACTTGTGTTCCTTTAAAGTGTTTTCTATTTTTGGAGCGGGGCGAACACCTCGATAGCAGATAGAGGCATCTGTAGTGTCACGACCTAATTTCCCAACCTTAGGAGTCGTGATGGCGCCTAACACCACCATTGCTAGGCAAGCCAATGATAGAACTTGATTAGCCATTTTATTTTGAATATTTATTTAACACAATAAGACAATCTAAAAATAACGTACATCTAATAATTTCCAATGCATGACTTCACGAATAAAATAATAAACGAATGAATAATCGAGCCACGAACTAAATATATAACTATAAGACTACCCAAGGGTCTGGTGTCACAATTCACGAACCACTAAGAATACTACAAATAATGGACTGAAGAAATAATGTATCTGTTTTGAGTGTAATAAAACAGTCTCTATAAAACTAAGAGAAGACTCTAGGAATCTGCGGATGCCAGCAGATCTACCTCATGTCTCCAAATGATGAAAATCATCTACTAAAGTCTCCTAACGCTGGGCGGTACCTGGATCTGCACAAAAGAGTGCAGAGTGTAGTATCAGTACAACCGACCCCATGTACTAAGTAAGTGCCGAGCCTAACCTCGGTGAAGTAGTGATGAGGCTAGGACAAGATACCACATAAAACCTGGACATCAAAAATCATGCTAACATGAATAATAACAATTAAAGAATTTAAACAGCAAATAATGGGAAGGGAGCATGCGATTGGGTATTTTTAACATAAAGGATAAGGATAACAATAAGACAAACACAGACAGTGATCAACAATAATATTAACAATTAATAATAGAAGTGGAACTCACACGACATCACCCTTCGTGCTTTTACTCTCAGCCTCACCAAATAATAAATAGAATACACGACATCACCCTTTGTGCTTTTACTCTCATCCTTACTGGATTATAATTAAGAATGCACGGCATCACCCTTCGTACTTTTACTCTCTTCATCACATTATAATTAAATCATGCACGGCATCACCCTTCGTGCTTTACTCTCTTCCTCACAATATAATCAAATCATGCACGACATCACCCTTCGTGCTTTACACTCTTCCTCACAATATAATTAAATCACCAATAACATATAAAAAAAAGAATTTCACAAAGAATCGGTATTTCTTCATAATTTCCATCATCAAATAATATTTCAATATCAACTCAATGTTCTAAAAGGGATTTCAAGAAAGATCAATATTTCATCACGGTTACTATCATCATTTATCATTTCAGTCTCAACTCAATATTCAAAATAATAATCATCTCGGTGGAACCGGATACTAATCTTTCAACATTTCACTAACCACAATTAATCACAGATGATAGGCTTTAAAACAACCAAAATAACAAGAAATAACATTTACTCGCATGGTATGACCTTATGTAACGACCCGACCGATCGTTTTGAGCTCTAGCACGTCGTTCAGCAGTTGGCAGTCATGAATAGCTTCATTTCAGGTATTATGACTTGTGCGTACAGTCGGAGTTGAAATTCGGGAAGTTCGGAGTTGGATCGGAAGGAAAATTCTCATTTCGGAAGCCTTAAGCTGAAGAAATTGATTAAGATTGGAATTTTGAGTAAACGACCTCGGAATCAGGATCTGAAGGTTCCAGCAGGTTTGTATGATGATTTCGTACTTGGGTGTATGTCCAGATCGGGATTTGGATAACCCGGGAGCGTTTCAGCGTATAAGGTGGAAGTTAGCATTTTTGAAGGAATTTCCTAAGTTTGGCTTGAAGAGCATTTCAGAGATATTGACGTCCGTTTGGGATTCCGAGTCTGAGAATAGCTCCAGAAGGTGATTCTGGAGTTGGGAGCGTGATCGGAAGTGAATTCGGGTGTCCGAAGGTCATTTTGAAGCCATTTGGCTAAAGATAGAGAATTGAAGGTTTTTGAAGAATCCGACCGGAAGTGGAAAATTTGATATCGGGGTCGTAATGTTATTCCGAAAGTTGGAGCAGGTCCGTAATGTCGAATATGACTTGTGTGAAAAATTTGGGGTCAATCGAATATGATTTGACAGGTTTCGGCATCGGATGTGGAAGTTGAAATTTCTTAAGTCTTAAAGATTTGGATTAGAGAGCGACTCGTCGTGTCGATGTTGTTTGATGTGATTTGAGGCTTCGAACAAGTCCGTGTTATGTTTTGGGACAGGTTGGTGTAATTGGAAGGGGTCTTGGGGGCCTCGGGTGGATCCCGGGTGGTTAACGAATCAAAGTTGAAGTTGGAAAAGAGCTGAAGGCTGTTGGTGTCTGGTGTGACCGCACCTGCGAGGCTTTGGCCGCAGGTGCGAGGTATGGCTGGCTGGGCTGAGGACCGCAGGTGCGAGGTTATTTCCGCACCTGCGAAGGCACAGATGCGGACGAAGGGTCGCAGGTGCGAGAGTTTGCTGGGATGAGTTAGAGCCGCACCTGCGATGGAATTTCCGCAGGTGCGGAGTGCGAAAATGGCCTGGGAAGAATGTTTTAAAACGGGATTTTGGCATTTCTCTCTCATTTTTCAATGGCTATGGACGATTTTGGAGAGCTTCAAAGGGGTATTTTCATCAAGCATCAAGAGGTAAGTGATTCCTTCTCATTCCAAGTTAAATACAAGGTTTATGCATGGATTAAACATGAGAAATTGTGGGAAAAATTAGGATATTTGAAGAAAAACCTAGAAATTTGGAAACTTGGATTTTAGCCACGAATTGAGCATGAATATTTGAGTAAATTGTATATTTGTGTTAGTAAGACTATGGGTAGGATATATCTTTGAGAAATTTTGGAATCCGGGCACGTGGGCCTGAGGGCATTTTGGTCAATTCACTGAGCGAAGTGGGAAATTATATAATTTGAATTTTTAGCAAATATTAGAGTATATTTTCATTGGTTTGTCGTTGTTTGGATAGTTTTGGGGCGTTGTGCATCCATTGGAGTCGTCGGAAGGGCTTGGAAGCCGTTTACGGAAATTTCGGAGCAATGTAAGTCTCCTTTCTAACTTTGTGAGGGGAATTGTCCCCCTAGGTGAACTAAATAAATATATTTGCGGGGGCTACGTACGCACGAGGTGACGAGATTCCGTGCGTAGCTACTGTTATGCCATGTTCGGGTAGTCTAGGACCCACTAGCATGCTTTACGTGTTGTACATGTGATCCTGTCATAATAATAGGCTGAAAATGCTATTGAATTGATAATTTAATTTCTTAAAAAGGCTGGAGTATACTTTTCTCAATTATTTGGAAAGAGGATTGAATTTCCCTGTGGATTATTATGTTCCTGACAAGGACATATTATTGAATATTGTTAAACTTGGCAAACTAATTTTTAGAAAAATGTATTCCGAATACTATCTTCATGTCTAACTAAAGAGATTTTTATCACTTCTGTGAGAAACTGTTTCTTGGATAAAAATATGGATTTCCTTTATGTGAATACGTGTACGTATGAGCACCTGAGTCGCAGGTATGATTCGCGAGCAGGCTAGCCGTATTATTATTATTATTATTTTGACCGCGTCGCATGATCGATTCGCGAGCGGGGAAAATAGATGCATCTATGGTTCGGGCCGTTCGACCCTTCGGCAGTGCACAATTTATTATTGTTGGTCCGCGCCATTCGAACCTAGGCATATTTGTTGCGCATGATAAATGTTGCGTATTCTCCTATGATTTATACAAGTTTAATGGCCTATGTATATCTTGAATTTTCCAGTTTAAAAGAAAGAAGATTTATGTGGAAAAATGGGGAACGAATTGATATGTATCGATGTTTTCGAATCCCTAGTTATTTGATTAATTGATTATGATACTCATGCTTAGCCTATCACTTAGGTTATACTAGACTAACTTATAGCAAGTGTAAATTCGACCTCTCGTCACTACCTCTCCGAGGTTAGGCGGGATACTTACTCGGTACACGTTATTTTAGTACTCATACTACACTTGCTGTGCATTTTTGTTACACAGGTACGCCCTTAGCGGTGGTTGATTTGGAGACTTAGACGTGCTGCATTATCCGGAGGTGTACCGCAGTTGACGGAGTCTCCCTCTATGTATTGTATTTTATTTTAAACTCCTTGTCCAATTTATATTTCAGACAAGTTTTGTAGTATTTGTATAAACTCTTAGAATCTGCTCATGCACTTGTGACACCAGGTTCTGGGAAATGTATTTGGGTTGTGTTTTACATAAATGAACTATTGCTTTTCAAACAAAATAGATTTCTATCTAGATGTTATGTATTAAATATTAAAAGTAACAATTTCGAAAATGCTAAAATAGGAATTTTACTTCTATTAATAAATGATTGGCTTGCCTGACAGTGGTGTCCGGCGCCATCACGACCTTATGGATTTGGGTCGTGACACCTTACCACAACGTATAGGTACTCTTCACCTCACCTATACATTGGATGTAGCAAACAAATAGGTAACAAGTAGTCACACAAAACCTATTACCTCAAGCTAAGGTTAGACACAACACTTACCTCAATTCCGCACGCCACTCACTTCTCAATTATAGCTTTTCCTTTCGAATTCACCTCCAACACACTCGAATCTAATCATAATTAGCTTAATATCATTAATTAATGCTAAAGGAAGTAGCTTTACTGAAAATTATGATTTTTCCTAAGTTTTCTAAAAAAACGTTAAAACCCGACCCCGGGCCGCTTGGTCCAAACTCGGGGTTTGGACCAAATAACATTTACCCATTCACCCCCGAGCCCCGAATGTGCAATTAGTTTCAAAATCCGACCCCAATTTGAGGTCAAGATTCGATTTTTACAGAATTCCCCAGTTCTACACAAACCCCCAATTTCTACCATGAAAACTCTTGATTTTGAATTGTAAATTGGTGAAAAACAATGGAGAATTGAAAGAAAGTAGTTAGTGGACACTTACCTATGATTTTGGGAGGAAACGGTCTTGAGAAAATCTCCCTAGGTCTTCTACTCTTGTGAAAAATAAGAAGAAGAAAAAAGACGACTGGAGTTCTAATTAATATGAACTCACTGCCCGACCCTCGCACCTGCGGTAGGCGCACGTGCGAAAAAGCTTCCGCTTCTACGGAAAAGGAAATGGCCACAGGGGCCGCACCTGCGCAGAGAGTTCCGCACCTGCGGAGGGAGGGGGCCCAGGCTCGGGTCGCATCTGCGGCTGCAGCTCACACCTGCGGCCCAAGGCTTGCAGTGTGGGCACACTAGAACTGGTGCACTAGCATCCTTGTTGAGTTTTAACTCAACCCGCACATCGTTCGAACGACACCCGAGCCCTCGGGGCTCCAACCAAACATGCACGCAAGTCCAAAAATGTCATACGAACTTGGTCGTGCGATCAAATCATTAAAATAACATCTGAAACTATGAATTTAACCTCAAAACTCATAATTTTTATCAAGAACATTTAGCTTTCACTATTTCTCAACTGGACGTCCGAATCATGTCAAATCAACTCCGATTCTCACCAAATTTCACAGATAGTACTTAAATACTATAACAAATCTGTACAGGCTCCGGAACCAAGAATACGGTTCCGATGCCAATGGTTCTAAACATTGATTCATTTGTTTATTTCATTAAGAATTCAGCAAAATAATTTCCTTCAAAAATTAATTTCTAAGGCTTGGGACCTCGTAATTCGATTCGGGCATACGCCCAAGTCTCATGTTTTACTGCGGACCTCCCGGGATCGCTGGAACACAGGTCCGGGTCCGTTTACTCAAACGTTGACTCAAGTCAACTAAAAACCAAATTTTAACTCTAGAAATTACTATTTCTCACATTTTCACATAAACATTTTCCGGTTTCACGCTCGGACTGCGCACGCAAATCGAGATAATTAAAATTAGTCTTTTTATGGATAATAAGCCTTTAACAGAATCTTAGTTCATACAATGACCCCTTGGGTCATCACAATCTCCACCTCTAAAACAAACGTTCGTCCTCGAACGAACATAGAAGATTACCTGAATTGGAAAACAAGTGCGGATATCTACTCTGCATGTATGACTCGGACTCCCAAGTAGCTGCCTTAACGGGCTGACCTTTCCACTACACTCGAATGGAATGATAACTCTTTGAACTCAACTGACGAACCTGCCGGTCTAAAATGGCTACCGGCTCCTCCTCATAAGTCAAGTCTTTGTCCAATTGGACAGAGCTGAAATCTAACACGTGGGACGGGTCACCATGATATTTCCGGAGCATATACACTTGGAATACCAAATGAACTGAGGATAACCCTGGAGGCAATGCAAGTCTATAAGATACCTCCCCCACTCTATCAAGAATCTCAAACGACCCGATATACCTATGGCTCAACTTACCCTTCTTCCCAAACCTCATAACACCCTTCATGGGTGATACCTGAAGCAATACTCTCTCTCCAACCATGGATGCCACATCACGAACCTTACGATCGGCATAACTCTTTTGCCTGGACTGAGCTGCACGAAGCCGATCCTGTATAATCTTGACCTTATCTAAGGCCTCCTGAACTAAGTATGTACCCAATAACCGAGCCTCTCCCGGCTCAAACCATCCAACTGGCGATCTATACCGTCTACCGTATAATGCCTCATAAGGAGCCATTTGAATGCTCCACTGATAACTATTATTATAAGCAAACTTTGTTAACGGCAAGAACTGATCCCAAGAACCTCCAAAGTCAATAACACAAGCGCGGAGCATATCCACTAAAATCTGAATAGTACGCTCGAACTGCCCGTCCGCCTGAGGATGAAATGTTGTGCTCAACTCAACTCGGGTACCTAACTCACGCTAAACTTCCCTCCAAAAATGCGATGTAAAATGCGTACCTCGATCATAAATGATAGACATGGGCACACCGTGAAGGCAAACAATCTCTCAAATATATAGCTCTGCCAATCGCTCCGAAGTATAAGTACTTTCCACTGGAATGAAGTGCGCTGATTTAGTCAACTTATTCACAATAACCCAAACTACGTCAAATTTCCTCTGAGTCCGTGGGAGTCCAACAACGAAGTCCATAGTGATACGCTCCCACTTCCACTCAAAAATATCTATCTGCTGAAGCAAACCACCAGGTCTCTAATGCTCGTATTTTACCTGTTGACAATTTAAGAAACGAGCCACATAAGCAATAATATCTTTTTTATCCTTCTCCACCAATAATGCTGCCTCAAATCCTGGTACATTTTGGTTGCACCTAGGTGAATAGAATACTTAGAACCGTGAGCCTCCTCAAGGATCAACTACGAAGGCCAACATTAGGCACACATATACGACCCTACTTCCTCAAAACACCGTCATATCCAATTGTAACATGCTTGGCACCAGTGTGTCCCTAAGGACCATCAAATGCGGGTCATCATCTTGCCGATCTCTGATACGCTCAAATAAAGAAGACCGAGTGACTGTACAAGCTAGCACACCACTGGGCGAAATATCCAACCTCACAAACTGATTAGCCAAAGACTGAATGTATGAAGCTAATGGTCTCTCACCAACTGGAATAAATGCAAGGCTGCCATACTCACCGCCTTTGTACTTAATGCATCGGCCACCACGTTGGCCTTCCCTGGATGATACAATATAGTGACATCATAATATTTCAATAATTCTAACCATCTCCGCTGCCTTAAATTAAGATCATTTTTCTTGAACAAATATTGGAGACTGCGATAGTCTATGAAAACCTCACACAACACACCATAGAGATAGTGCCTCCAAATCTTCAATGCATGAAAAATGGCTGCCAACTCTAAGTCATGGAAACGATAATTCTTCTCATGAAATTTCAACTGCCGAGACACAAATGCAATCACCCTGGCATCCCGCATCAATACTGCTCCAAGTCCAACTCGGGAAGCATCACAATATACCGTGAAAGAACCTGAACCTGATGGTAACACCAACACCGGCGTTGAAGTCAAGGCTGTCTTGAGCTTCTGAAAGCTCGCCTCGCACTCGTCTGACCATTTAAATGGGGCACCTTTCTAAGTCAATTTGGTCATTGGGGCTGCTATAGATGAGAACCCCTCCACAAAGCGACGGTAGTAACGCACCAAACCCAAGAAACTCCTGATTTCCGTGGTTATGGTGGGTCTAGGCCAAATCTTGACTGCCTCTATCTTTTTAGGATCTACCTGAATACCCTCTGCTGATACGACATATCCCAAGAAGGCTATTGAATCCAACCAGAACTCACATTTTGAAAACTTTGTATACAACTGATTATCTCTCAACGTCTGGAGCACCATACGGAGGTGCTGCTCATGCTCTTCCGACTGCAGGAGTACATAAGAATGTCATCAATGAACACAATTAAAAAAGAGTCCAGATGAGGCTTGAAAACCCGATTCATCAAATCCATAAAGGCTACTGGAGCATTAGTCAACCTAAAGGACATCACTAGAAATTCATAATGCTCGTACCTCATCCGAAAGGCTGTCTTAGGAACATCAGACGCCCTAATCTTCAACTGATGGTAGCCCGACCTCAAATCAATATTCGAAAACACCCTGGCACCTTGACGCTGATCAAATAGATCATCAATCCTCGACAATAGATATTTATTCTTGATAGTAACTTTATTCAACTCTTGGTAGTCTATACACATCCTCATTGTCCCATCCTTCTTCTTCACAAACAAAACTAGTGCACCCCAAGGCGAGACACTAGGTCTAATAAAACCCTTATCTAGCAAGTCTTGCAACTGTTCTTTAAACTCTTTCAATTCTGGTGGGGCCATTCGATATGGAGGAATGTAATGTTTTATACGTCAATACCACACAAGAAGGGGGGGGGGGGGGATTTGTGTGGTGTCTAATTTTCGAGTGCAGTCTCTATAGAAGAACCAGGTTCTTCTATGTGTTCCAACTTCTACAGTATGCAAAAAAGTAATTGCATAAATAAAAGAACACAACAATTTTACATGGAAAACACCTAGTTCAAAAGGTGAAAAAACCATGAATTACTTACCATTAGTATTTTCCCAAACTCTTCACTATGACAATGAGCCAAACAGCATTTACAAAATAAACTCTTTTGTAAACCTAAGGACTAACTCTAATCCCTTTGTGGCAAACTAGACTCTAGCTAATTGCGACAAATTTCAAGTTAACTCTAACTTGAATACTGTTTACCTATTACAATTTCTTCTAGATAAAGCTAAAAGATACAATTTGTAATCACCTACTACAAACAACTAGACTTAAAAAGACAACAGATGGAACTGGTTCTTCGAGCTCGTTCAAGTAGCTTTTGAGTCGCACAAGGATTCTTCACATGAACTGCTTACAAAATTGCTTTGGTAATTTTGCTTTCAATTCTTGTTTCACTTCTTTGTATGTGCGCATCTCTTCAGCAGGAATACTTCGAAAATTTGTAGAATCAGTAGTTGAGATGTTGATGTACAATTCTGATGCAACTCTTCCTTGGTGGAAGAGTTTGAGTCTATCTAAACTTCCTTGATCTTACTTTATCTTGATTCTGTCCTACCTAAATACGAAGTCCATATCCTTATCAATTTTCAACCTTTTCACTTAGGAGATAACCCATTTTCTTCATAGATGATGTTTATCTCCTGCGCATGGACTCTTCTCGTGCCATCTAGTGTGCTTGTCTGTGTTTTCCCTGATGGACCTGGTTCAACTGTGTTGACATTTGTCATTCTTCAAAACCATTCAGTGACTTGATTCAACAAATTCTCCCTTTTTGATGATGACAAACTCTGTGCTTAAACCTGTAAATACTTCAATCCAACATAGACACTTTTTATAGCATTAGGCATTTATCATGGAGAAACCAGGTTCATTAGGTTATAAACATCACCAATCTTTGAAAAGCACATCTTCCCCCTTTTGGCATCATCAAAAAGTTGCAAAATAATAAACTTACCAGAATTTTAATAATTACTCATGGCCATTGAGGCAACTGCAGGTGCAAATCATGAATTAATCATCAAAAGAAACCAAGAAATGTAAGCTATTTAAGAAACTGAGAAAAAGTCAATAACATAATAGCAAAATTCATTGATTGGATAATTTATCAGGCACCATACACAAAAACAAAAAAAAGCAGTCACAACCAAGAGCAAAAACAAAGAAAATAAAACAGAATCAGACAATCCCAAACTGTGTCATAGAGGGGTTCTTGGAGGCACTGGACACCTAAGGCTGGGAAGGGGTAGAGGTTGGGTTCTTTGCTTGAAGAAGGAAGAGCATCTGTTGCAGTACACCCTCATTCTTCTCCTTTTCCTTATTTAATTCAGATTTGAGAGCATCTCGCTCAGCTTCAACCTCTGTAAGGCGAGTCTTTAAATGAAGAATATCAGCATCCTTGACCTTACCTTCATGCACAAGCATCATGACCTTGCTATTAACAAGCATTTTCCTAGATGAACCAGGTTCATCCTCAGGAATATTCACAATGTAGTCACAGGTCAGTAATGTGTTCTTCCCAAAGTGGTCCTTAGCAGTCGCCATTTCAGCCTTCTTCACTAGCACCTTGAAGTGAGCAAGCACAGTAGTTAAGATGAAACCATACGGTATAGCACGTGCCTTGGAGCCATTTACAACCCTGTCTAGTAGTTGGATGATGAAGGATGGCCAATTAATCTGCCGACCACGGTACAGACATTCCATGAGAGTAAGATCCATGTAACTTGCAATATGCCTTCGCTCTTGCCTGGGCAGTAAACACTTGATGACAAACTCAAAGAATAGATTGTGTTGTGGCTTCATCTCACTTTTGAACACCGCCCTAGGCTCCATCTCCTTCTCATTCTCACTAAAGAACTTTGTGATTTGAAGAGCTGAAGGGAGTCCATCCAAGCTTGGCCACCTCTGCCTGGTGTAGTCATCATATCCCTCAGAGGGAATACCAAGTATCTCGCCCAATTATTTGGCATCAAAAGAGATCTCAATCCCTTGTATCCTAGTGGAAACCCTTCCATCCCTGACTTCAGCATTTGCCATGAATTCCACAAGCTCATTTCTTGCCAGCCTGCCGTCAAGATGAAGTACTAGGTCATCCAACCCTGCACATCCAAGGTGTCCACAAGAAAGATCATCCCAGTTTCTTCAAGATCCCTGAACAACTTTCCCTTCAAAATAGTACGTTTCCCAAAGTTTGTTAGCTTATCAGTTTCCCCACCGGATTCATCTGCTTCTTCTCCACTCCACTCAACATCATCATTGATTTTAACCTTCTTTGGTTTAGACCTGGTTCGCTTGGCAATGGTTGAAGGCTTGGCAGACACATAAGCTGACTTCTTTGAAGAAGTCTTGGCCTTCTTGGGCTTGGGTGTCTCAACTTCAACCTGAGCCGGTTCTTCTTCTTGATGGACCAGGTCCATCTCATCATCATCATCAATCTAAACTACCTCAACAGGCTCGCCAACCTTTGTCTTTCCCTTGGCAGCTTTCTTCTTTTTTCTCTCCCTCAGAGATTTTTCCATCTCTTCTTCACTTGGCCTGACAACACTTCTAGTAGCACGACTCTTAGGGGCAGGAGAATCAACAATTGAAGAGGCCTTTCTCTTCTTGGTTTGTACTGGAGTATCAACTTTCTTGGATTTGGGGGTTCTCTTCTTCTTAGGTTTGTAGGTTTCCCCCTACTTTTTCATCAAGTCAGCCAGAGTTTCTTTAATAGATGAACCAGGTTCATCCACTGGATGTTGTAGACTCTCCAGTCCTGCTGCCGCTTCTCTAGAGTTGCTTCCCCATAAGTCCTTGACACCCTCCTCATCGATCACAGGGCCACAGATAGCCAGTGTGGCACCTTCCTTCCCAGTTCCCCTTTCAGAACTCTCTTCTCCCTTTCTCTCAATTTCTGTCTTTTTCCCAACTTTCCTTCTCCTATAAGGTATTTCTACATATACCACAGACCCAATCAAAACAAACCTATTTTCAGCCATTTCAGGTTCAGACCTAATTTCAGGGGTTGCTTTCTCAGTATCTGATGAACCTGCTGCTTCTTCCTCATTTGCAGATTTGAAAGACTCACTTGAATTTTCAGAATCTTGAGCTTGGTTAGCCTGAAGTTTTTCATTCAATTTCCTGGCAAGAGAACCAGATGCAACTATTTTCGTGGCTAGCATTTTTATCCGACGTTTCCTGGGGCTGGAGTGGGGCTTGGTGTAACGGCTGGAGCTGGTTGGGGTGAAGGAGTAGGTTCTGGAACTGTAGAGTTTTGGTATTGTGAGGAGTTGTGTTGTGATGGAGAATTTGACCTAGTGTCCTCAAGAGTGACACTGTTTTCAGGGGTAGTTGATGAGGATGTGGCTGGGGGTGGTGTGGAAGACATGGTTATGAAGACTTGTAGAGAAGAAGATTTTGATCAGTTGATAGGAATGATGAACTAGGTTTGACGATTATGCTTTTTGAAGAAGAGAGAATGATGAATTAGAAAGGTAATGATGGCTATTTAAAGGTGTGGTTAATAAATGCTCAACATACTTAATTCTTGGTCAAGTGGAAGTCTAATCGATGCAGGAGTGTCAGTAGATTAGACGATTATGTCTCCCTATAATCTAGGATAATTAAGATTCGATTGGACTCTTTGGAACGGGTTCATTTTGGGATAAGTACTGACAATTTGAAATGAACCAAATATAGATAGAATCCTGCTCATGTGTCTATCTGCTCATGTGTGACTATAATTATTTCAATAAGTGTATAGTGATGAGCACATACCTTGTCAGTCAGATGAACCAGCCACGATGAATCGGGTTCATCGTGTTAGAGTCTCTAGTTTTGGCCTCAATTTACAAAAATAGAAAAACATCATTAGCAACCAAAGAGTAATATTAACACATGGCAAGAGAGTATGACATTAAAGACATGAAACTGAGAAATGATTAATCTGGTTAGTTACCTATTTCAGTGTTTCTAGCCAATTTTTTTTTATATAAAATTTTTCATTTTTGTTCTTCAATTAGGTGATCTTAATCATCCCTAATTCTAACCTGTTTCTCTCAAAATGCTCCCTACTTAGTGCTTAAGTAAGGATATCTGCAATTTGTTTTTCAGTAACAAAGAACTCGATTGAGATCATTCCCTTTTCATAATTATCCCTTAGGAAATGGTGTCTGACATCTATGTGCTTGGTTCTCTTATGATGAACCGGGTTCTTCATCATACTAATGGCACTTATTGTCACAGAAAATAGGAATACATCCAACCTCTATACCAAAGTCCATGAGTTGTTGCTTGATCCATAGCAACTGAGCACAACATGAGGCTGCATCCACATATTCAGCCTGAACAGTAGACAAGGCTACTGAGTTTTGTTTCTTGGTGGCCCAAGACAAAAGGCAAGATCCCAGAAAGTGATCCATGCCTGAAGTACTTTTCCTGTCAACCAGGAAACCTGCATAATCTGCATCAGCATATCCTACAAGGTCGAAATTACTACCTTTAGGATACCAAAGGCATAAGTCAGTGGTGCCTTTCAAATATCTTAAAATTCTCCTCACTGCAGTTAGATGGGACTCCTTTGGATTTTCCTGAAATCTAGCACATAGCCCTAAAGTGAACACAATGTCTGGTCTGCTAGTAGTGAGATATAATAAAGACCCAATCATCCCTCTGTAAAACTTTTGATCAACGGATGCACCAGATTCATCCACATCTGATTTTGTAGTTGTGGCAATGGGGGTGTCTATTTCCTTTAAGTCTTCCATTTTAAATATTTTGAGCAATTCTTTCACATATTTTTGTTGATGGATCATTTTTCCGTTTGAGTTTTGCTTAATTTGCAAGCCTAGAAAGAAGTTTAGCTCACCCATCATACTCATCTCAAACTCACTCTCTATAAGCTTGGCAAATTCCTTACTCAATTTTTCAGACGTTTCCCCCAATATGATATCATCTACATATATTTGCACTACCAGGAGATCCTTACCTTTTTCTTTTAAGAACAAGGTGCTATCAATTTTACCTCGTTTGTAGTCATGTTCTAGCATGAATTTAGATAGCCGCTCATACCATGCTCTTGGTGCTTGCTTGAGTCCATACAAAGCCTTGTCAAGTTTATACACATGGTCAGGTGTCTCCTTGCTTTCAAATCCTGGAGGCTGTTTGACAAATACTTCTTCCATTAGGTAGCCATTGAGGAAAGCACTTTTTACATCCATCTGATGGAGAGGGAATTCCATGTGGGCAGCAAATGCTATAAGAAGTCTGATTGCCTCCAGTATTTCCACAAGAGCAAAGGTCTCATCATAGTCAATTCCCTATTCTTGACTATATCCTTGGACAACCAGTCTAGCCTTGTTTCTTGTAACCGTTCCATCTTCATCGAGTTTGTTCCTGAAGACCCACTTTGTGCCAATCACTGATCTATCTAGTGGTCTGGGTACCAAATGCCAAACTTGACTTCTTTCAAATTGATTTAGCTCTTCTTGCATAGCATTTACCCATCCAACATCTTGTAAGGCTTCAACAATGTTCTTTGGTTCAATCAAAGATAGAAAGGCATCAAATGCACACAAATTTTTCAAGGAGGATCTGGTTTTGATTCCAAATGTCAAATCTGTTATGATGTTCTCAAGGGGGTGAGAACTTTGATATCTGTGTGGTTTGAGCACTAATTGTTCACGAATTGATGATCCCATGGTGTCTTGTTGTTGTGGAACAGGATCAGGGCCAAGTTCTAGTGTAGTTTGCTATTGAGTTCCCCTTGTCATGTTGCTTGGGTTAGTTGGGCCTGGTCCATCACCTGTTCCATCTTCTATATTTTGCTCCAGTTTGTTCACTGCTTCTGACTAGTCCAAGCTCTTCATCTTCTGGTTCCTGTTTCTCAGAGAGAGTGTTAGTTTCATCAAAAACAACATGCACACTTTCTTCTACACACATAGTTCTTTTATTATATACTTTATAAGCTTGGCTATGTGATGAATATCCCAAGAATACTCCCTCATCACTTCTGGGATCAAATTTACCTAGGGAGTCTTTGTCGTTGTTGTGCACAAAGCACTTGCATCCAAAAGCCCTAAGGTGGGATATGTTGGGCTTTCTCCCTTTAAGTAATTCATAAGGAGTTTTCTCTACCAATGGTCTGGTCATGCATCTATTTATTATGTAGCATGCAGTATTTATTGCTTCAGCCCAGAAGCTACGGGGTAGTTTTCTAGAAAGAAGCAAGGTTCTAGCCATATCTTCAAGAGTTCTATTCTTTCTTTCAACAACCTCATTTTGATGTGGGGTTCTAGGGGCATAGAAGTTGTGATTTATTCCATGTTCATCACAGAATTCAACAAACTTTGCATTTTCAAATTCAGTACCATGATTAGATCTTATTGATGCTAGTTGATTTCCTAACTATTTTTTTGAGTTTTTCTAACAAATGAAGTAAACATATCAAATGCTTCATCTTTAGATGTCAGGAACAAGGTCCAAGTGAACCTTGAGTAGTCATCAACTAGCACCATTACATATTTCTTACCACCTCTGCTCAGAGTTCTCATAGGACCACATAGATCCATATGAACCAGTTCCAACGTCCTGGTGGTACTGACCATTTTCTTTCTTCTTAATGAGGATCTTACCTGATTCCCCCTTGCACATGCCTCACAAACTTTATCTTCCTTGAACTTAATGTTAGGAAGCCCTACCACTAAGTCATTGGAGACGGATTTGTTAAGCTGATTTAGACTAGCATGGCCAAGTCTTTTGTGCAAAAGGAGGGGATCACTGTCCAGCACACTTAAGCAAGTGAGTTCATTTTTGATAGTGTGGAAAGGTCTATGACATAGATGTTATTCACTTTTTTTCCCTACAAAAAAATCTTGTTAGTAAGCAAGTTAATCACAAAACATTTTGTGGAAGCGAATGCAACCAGGTTACCTCTGTCACACAATTGTGACACACTGATCAGGCTATATTTCAAGCCATCTATCAAGTACACATTCTCAATGGAAAGTGTGTCATTCCTTACCTACCTTACCAACCCCAGTAATTTCATCTTTCTTTCCATTTCCAAAGGAGACATTTCCTCCTTTGAGGTTTTCAAGTGAAAGGAACTGTTCCTTGTTCCTTGTCATATGTTTTGAGCAGCCGTTGTCTAAGTACCAAATTTGGTTGCTTCCTCTCACTTGAACCTACAACAAGAAATCAAGGGTTAGTCTTAGGGACCCAAACTAATTTGGGTCCTTTTCTATGAGAGAAAGGATGAATCAAACTTTTTCTGTCCCAATTTGGTAACCGGTTTTTATTTCGTACAAAACTTTCATTTCTTCGACTGGCCTGCTTTTTTGCAGTACATTCAATTTTGTAGTGGCCAGTCTTACCACAATGTGTGCAGATTTTATTCTCCGGAAGAGTGAGATACTTCCTTTTGGGATCCCATTTGAGCATTTGACTCCCAAAGCCAAGTCCTCTTCTATTGCTACTATGATTTTCTTGAAGCCATGTCAAGGCATCAGAGGATTTATTCCATTTGCAAGTTCGATCTAATTCATGTTTGACTTTTCCAAGTTCTTCTTTTAGTACCCTTATCTGTTCATCCTTAGTGTACATCTTATCCTTTAGTTTTCCCATATTTTTTTCTAACATGATTTGAGAATGATCAACAACCTTTTTGCTAGTTCCTAGTTTTAGTTTTAAATTTTCAGATTTTAGCTCTAGGATCTTAGTTTCGAGTGGATGAACCTGGTTCTTCAAGGCAGTGCTTTCCTTTTCAGATTCACTTACTCTGACTTCCAGGTTCTTGCACTTTGCTTTTAACATTACACACTCTTTAGACAATTGTTCTTTCTCTTTATTTGTTTCTTCGGAATCATCCATGAAATCAAGTAGCAACTCAGAGAGTTTTTCTTTAGATATGAATTTTGTCTTGTTTTTGAGATGGGATATACTTATCTCTGGTTCTTCATATGATTCCTCATCTGATTCACCAATTGCCATGAATGCATGTTCTTCATTCTCACCATCTTCTGATTCTTCATCTGAGCTTTCCCCCAAGCAGCAACCATAGCTTTTGTTGTGGCTTTCTTGGGTTGGACCAGTTCCTTCTTCCAGTTCCTTCGTTCAGATCTCTCCCTTTTCCATTCTACTTCCCACTGAGGACAGTTCTTGATGTGGTGGTCAGTTTTTCCGCATTTGTAGCATCCCTCGTTGGTTGGCCTTTCTGGAGCTTTTGCTTTGTTGTAGTTTCCACCTCTTGAGATGCCCTTATTCCTTATAAGGAAGTTTCTGAATTCCTTGGTGATCATGGCCATCTCATCTTCCTCCAGATCTGCTCCTTGAATGATTCTCAATGCTATACTTCTTTCCTTCTTAAGAGCATCCATTTTCATTGTCTGCCTTCTAAGTTCGTAGGTAGTGAGGTTTCCAATTAGCTCGTCCAACCTGAGGGTTGCCATATTTTTGGATTCCTGAATAGTAGTGATTTTGCTTTCCAGGAAATTAGTAAGACCCTTGTCAGGATCTTCTCCACCCTGTCCTCTTCAAGAATGATTCTTCCAAGAGACTTGAGTTAATTTGTCAGTGTTGTGAACCTCGTGTACATCTCTTGGATTGTCTCTCCTTCTTTCGTAGTGAAGTTTTCATACTGGGAGTATAGTAGAGTACCTCTTGATCTTTTTACTTGAGGTGTTCCTTCGTGGTCTACTTGCAAGGTATCCCAAATTTCTTTGGCAGTGGTGCAGCTTTGAATCCTACTATACTCGTCTGGACCAAGTCCACAAACTAGCCACTTTTTGGCCTTAGCATTTTTCTCTCCCTTCTTCAGATCCTCAACAGTGCAGTCAACTCTAATCTTTGGCACATCTACTCCTTCAGCAGTCTTCTTTATAGTGGCTAAAGGACCATCAATGACTATGTCCCAGAGTTCATAGTCTTCTCCAATCAAGTGATCCTTCATCCTGTTCTTCCACCAGGAGTAATACTGGCCATTGAAGAGTGGTGGCCTTGCACTTGATTGTCCTTCCCAGTTTCCAGGTGGTGCACTCAATTAGATCTTTTCCCGAGGTGTTAGCCTCTTCAAGGATAACCTGCTCTGATACCAATTGATGTTTTATACGTCAATAACCACACAAGAAGGGGGGGGGGGGGGGTGATTTGTGTGGTGTCCAATTTTCGAGTGCAGACTCTATAGAAGAACCAGGTTCTTCTATGTGTTCCAACTTCTACAGTTTGCGGAAAAGTAATTGCAGAAATAAAAAAACACAACAATTTTACGTGGAAAACACCTAGCTCAAAAGGTGAAAAAACCACGACCTACTTCCTAGTAGGATTTTCCCAAACTCTTCACTATGACAATGAGCCAAACAACATTTACAAAATAAACTTTTTTGTAAACCCAAGGACTAACTCTAATCCCATTGTGGCAAACTAGCCTCTAGCTTATTGAGACAAACTTCAAGTTAACTCTAACTTGAATACTGTGTACCTATTATAATTGCTTCTAGATAAAGCTGAAAGATACAATTTGTAATCACCTACTACAAACAACTAGAATAAAAAAGACAACAGATGGAACTGGTTCTTCGAGTTGGTTCAAGTAGCTTTTGAGTCGCACAAGGATTCTTCACATGAACTTCTTGCAAAATTGCTTTGGTAATTTTGCTTTCAATTCTTGTTTCACTTCTGTGTATGTGCGCATCTCTTCAGCAGGAATACTTCGACAATTTATAGAATCAGTAGTTGAGATGTTGATGTACAATTCTGATGTAACTCTTCCTTGGTGGAAGAGTTTGAGTCTATATCAACTTCCATGATGTTCCTTTATCTTTATTCTGTCCTACCTGAATACGAAGTCCATCTCCTTATCAATTTGCAACCTTTTCGCTTAGGAGATAACCTTTTTTCTTCATAGATGATGTTTATTTCCTACGCATGGACTCTTCTCGTGCCATCTAGTCTGCTTGTCTGTGTTTGCCCTGATGGACCTGGTTCAACTGTGTTGACATTTATCATTCTTCAATGCCATTCAGTGACTTGATTCAACAGAATGGAAATGGGCTGAGTGCCTGGAGCCACATCAATACAAAAATCAATATCCCTGTCGGGTGGCATCCCCGACAGGTCTGTAGGAAATACCTCGGGAAACTCACGAACAATAGGAACTGAATCTATAGAAGAAACCTCAACATCAAAGTCACGAATATGAGCCAAATTAGCTAAACATCCTTTCTCAACCATGCGACGAGCCTTGGCATAAGAAATCACTCTGTTGGGAGAATGACCAGGAGTCCCTTTCCATTCTAATAGAGGCAACCCCGACAAGGCTAAAGTAATTGTCTTGGCATGACAGTCCAAGATGACATAATAAGGCGACAACCAATCCATGTCCAGTATAACATCAAAATCGACCATGTCAAGAATCAAAAGGTCCACACTAGTTTCAAGAACCTCAATGACTACTATGCACGAACGATATACACGATCTACCATAATAGAATCCCTTACAGGCGTAGACACATAAACAGGAACACTCAAGGAATCACGGGGTACAACAAAATACGAGGCAAAATAGGATGAGACATAAGAATAAGTAGACCTCAGATCAAACAAAACTGAGGCATTTCTATTGCAAACTGAAATGATACCTGTAATAACAGCATCAGAGGACTCTGCCTCGGGTCTAGCTGGAAATGCATATAATCGGGGCTGGGATCCGCTACCCTGAACTATGTCTCTGGGAGGACCTCTGATAGGCGGACCTCCACCTCTAGCGGGCTGGCCTCCAACCCTAGCGGCCTGGCCTCCATCTCTAACAACCTGACCTCTACCTCTGGCTGCCTGACCCTTACCCCTGGCTGGCTGGGCAGGCGGTGCTAGAACTATAGCACGGGAACCCTGATAAGGACAATATCTAGAAATGTGCCTCGGGTCACTGTAAGTGTAACCAGACCTCGGTTGCTGAGACTGCTGGCCGGCAAACTGACCCTGTCGACTAGTGTAACCACCCTGAACACTCTGGAGAGGAGGTGCACTGATAGGAGTTGATGGTGCACTTTAGACTAGCTGAGCAGAAGGAGGCATATAAGAACCACGACCACCTGAAGTACCATGAGATGCCTGAAGTGCTGAATAAAATGGCTAGAAGGATGGCCTCTACTGTAATTAACCCCGCCTCCAGATGGGGTACCACTGAAACCACCAGAATGACGAGGTCTCTTTTCTGATCCCTGATCTCCCATCCCAAGAACCGACTCCATTCTCCTGGCCACATTAGGCGCATCCTGAAAAGAAATCTCAGTCCCTGTCTCTTTGGCCATATGCAACCTGATGGGATGAATAAGGCCCTCAATAAATCGCCTGACCCTCTCTCTCTCTCCATGGGAAACAAAAGAATAGCATGTCTATCCAACTCCACAAAATGATTCTTATACTGGGTCACAGTCATGCTGCCCCGCTGAAGTCTCTCAAACTGACGACGCTTCTCCTCTCGAGTAGTAACAGGCAGAAACTTCTCCAAAAAGAGATGAGAAAACTGGTCCCAAGTCAAAGCAGGCGACCCAACTGGTCTAGTCAACAAGAAATCCCACCACCATTTCTTGGCAGAACCAGTCATCTGAAAGGCAGCGAAATCGGCCCCATTGCTCTCCAAAATAAGGATGTAAGCCGGTCCGGTCCGGCCCGGGCTCAACCCAAGCCTGCGAGCCCATATGAGTAGTGGGCTTAAACAGGCCGACCCGTTTAAGCTCGGGCCCAATTGGTTCCTTAAGCCCATGTGGGCCGGTCCTCTCCTTTGAGCCCGCAACCGTTTGGGCCCGGAACCGGCTTCCTAAGTGGGCCGGTTCAACCAATCCTAAACGGGCTAACTGGGCCCAAGAAAAAAAATTCTAAAAAAAGGCCAACTGTTGGATATTTAAAATATAGCCGCTGGCCTTCAAATAACTGTTTGGAACTTTGAAAAATAGCCATTTTTCCCCCCAACTTTGTTTTGATCCCAAACTTTTTATAATTACACTTTTTCCTTATTCTCAACTATAAATACCCCCTCATTCTTTTATTTTTATCACAAAATCATCAATCTCTCTCTAATTTTCTTCTATAATTGCTTACTTTATTATTACAATTTGTGAAAAATTGTCAAGTTGGTGAATTGAAGTATTCAAGTCTTAAACGATATATAATTTTCAAGAAGTTGTTCGTCAATTCGGTAAACTCGTTCCAACTCTTAAGTTTTAATATTATAGTTTTGTTTGTTTTAGTTTGTATAATTATAATTAATATGGCCTATTCTTTGAAAAATATGTTTGGTAAAAGTAAGGAAAAATCCAAGATTGGTGAATCTAATGGCCAAGCTATTACTCCTCCCCCGGCTCCCCGACCCAAACATGTTACACGTCCTACACCTGCTATTCTTGATACTGATAACACATTATTTCAATTTATCGATAGTCAGTTTTACCATGATATTGCACCAGGTGAACAATTAAACCATGAATATATGAATGCTCTTTATGGTAATCCAACTATTGATGAAAATGATGAGGAAAATGATGATGAAAATATAGATTTTGATAAAATGCAACCGGATGATGATACACCTACTAGTCCTGTTGTTGAAGTTAAACCCAAAAGGTCATCCTAAGTAAATCTAGCGAAATATGTGTTCCAAGGCCCCCGAAAGCCTCCGTTAATCTCACCTCTATATGCACGCATCCCGAGCGTGTTGCCGGGAAGCTTTTATGTGAAAACTTGATGAAAATAGAATTTTATAACGATTAATGGAATAGAGTTGACTTTGGTCAATATTTTTGGTAAACGGACCCGTACCCGTGATTTGACGGTCTCGGAAGGTCCGTAGGAAAATATGGGACTCAGGCGTATGCCCGGAATTGAATTTTGAGGTCCCAAGCCCGAGAAATGAATTTATAAAGAAAATTATTTTCTGAAAATAATAAAGGTTTTTGAAAATGATAATTGATGTGGAAACCATGTTACTGGGCCCGTATTATGGTTCTGGAGCTCGGAACAGGTTTAATATATGTTATGTGACTTATCTATGAAATTTGGTGTAAAACGGACTTGAAATGACGTGTTTCGGATCAAAATCGGAATAATTAAGCTTTATGAGGTTTTAAGAAATTTATATGAGTTTTGAGGTTTAACTCATTGATTTTGATGATATTTTGGTGAATTAAAAGCTTGAATAAGTTCGTAGGATGTTTTGGGAGTCGTGTGTGTTTTTGGTTTTGAGAAGCGGGGGCTCGGGTGAGTTTCGGGTAGCTAACGGGGTGTGAAAAGTTGAAAAAATCTGGTGTTTGGATGTTTTTCTGGTGTCTGATGGTTTCCTCTATGCGATCGCATAGGCTAAGTCGCGATCGCATAGAGTAGTGGTGAGGGGGAGGTTCTGTGGCTCTATGCGATCGCATAGTCACCGTCGCGATCGCATAGAGTGTATGTGGTCGGGGCTGGGGGCTGGGTAGAGTACTCTGCGGTCGCATAGAACGTCCGCGATCGAAGAAGCCTAGGTCCCCTCTTGTCTGCGATCGCATAACCTCTTCTGCGATCTCATAGGGTCATCCAGATTCTCTTCTGCGATCGCGCCCTTTCTTCTGTGATTGCAGAGGGCAAATTCGCCCAGTTAAATTCTTTGAGTCCAAAACAGAATGTTATTACGGGATACTTACTTCTTCATCAATTCCTTCTTCCCCAAGACCCCATTGACGACCCCCAAGCTAGATTCCCTCCATAGCCACTTGGGTAAGTGATCTTAACTCCTAATTCTTCCATTTTCCTTCATCAAACACTAGAATCTAGGCCTAAAATCCTAAAATCAAGTAGAAATTAGGGGTTTTGGGTAGAGTTAGGTTTTTGGGAATTTTGGGTAATTCAACCCCAATTTGGGGTCGGATTTCAAAACAAATTATATATTCTAACTCGTGGGGGTATGGGTGATCGGGTTTTGGTCCGAGCCTCGTGTTTGGACCAAGCAGGTCCGGGGTCGAATTTTTGTATTTTTGGAAGAATGCTTGGAAATGGGTAATTAGGCCATGGAATTGATTTATTGAGTCATTCTTGATATACTTGAGTTAATTGTGTCTAGATAATACCATTCCGGAGTTGAATTCTAAAGGAAAGGCGGTGTTAGAGGGTTGATTGCTATATTTTGGACCCGAGGTAAGTATCTTGCCTAACGTTGGTGAGGGAATATGTATTGTATTCCATGTGCTAAGTGTTTATCATGTCCAATGCATAGGTGAAGTGACGAGTACCTATGCATTGTGTGTCAAGCATGCCCGCGAGTCTATTTCTGATAGAAACTTCGTTGTTACTTCCATGATTCATTATGTTATGAAAATGCCTCTACTTGGGAGTTGTTTGTTGCTGGAAGACTTAGTCGATGAACTCATGATGTATTGGTTCGCTTGACAACCCATTTGTTAAGGATATATATATATATATATTGAAGAGATTGGTTATAGCTGAGACCCTTGCCGGACAATTGTTGTGATATTGATTGATGCTTTCCCCTTGCCGGGTGATTTTGAACTATATTTCCACTATGCTGCATTCCTTACCATTGATATTTGTCATTGTTCTGGTGAGGAAGAGTGTAAAGCACGAAGGGTGATGCCGTGCCATGATTTACATTGATTATAAGCACGAAGGTTAATGCCGTGCCATGATTTACATTGATTATAAGCACGAAGGTTAATGCCGTGCCATGATTTACGTTGATTATAAGCACGAAGGTTAATGCCGTGCCATGATTTACATTGATTATAAGCACGAAGGGTAATGCCGTGCCATGATTCATATTGCCTTACATTGTACATTGCATTGTGATGAAGAGAGTAAAAGCACGAAGGGTGATGCCGTGCCATGATTTATACTAATTCACATCATACATCGCATTGTGAGGAAGAAAGTAAAACCACGAAGGGTGATGCCGTGCCATTATTTACATTGCTTACATTTATACTTGTTATGTTAGTACTTCTTGTTCACTTGCTCTCTTGCTTTCTCCTATGTGTCTGATCAATTGCCTTATCGCTCACTTGCTACCCCATTAACTGTCCCCGTATTCCCCTACTTGTCTCTCTATTTCTTGCCTTGTTTTTCCATGTTATATGTTGTAGAATAGAACAGGTGAACGTTGTTGTCAAGTCTAGCCTCGTCACTACTTCGACCGAGGTTAGGCTCGGCACTTACTCAGTACATGTTAATGTTGTGCAGATCCCGCACCCGGACCCTGTGGACACCGTTAGAGGGAGTATCCTTCATTCCATCCCGAAGATTCCGAGGTAGACCCGCAGATGTTCGTGGGCCTTGGCGTCTCCTCCATCCCTATTTTTCCTATCCTGTCTTGTTTATCTCCTAGTTTCTGAGACAATTCATGTATTATTTTCTTCAGACTTTGTATTTAGCACTCTTATAGACAAGTTCGTGAGTTAGTGACTCTAGGTTCTGGGATTGTTGCAACAGATTGTTTTCTGTTATTATCACTTAGTCTCGAAATCTAACTACTTTTGTTGTTAAAAATTATAAATTTGTTTCTAGTTATTTCTGTTAATTCCGTATTAAGATGATAGTGTAATTTTACACGTTGGCTTGTCTAGCGGGTTCAACGTTAGACACAGTCACGTCCTGAAGGTGGGATTTCGGGTCGTGACAAGTTGGTATCAGAGCTCTAGGTTGCTTAGGTCTCACAACTAACGTACAAACTTGGTAGAGTCTGAGGGATCGGTACAGAGATGTCTGTATTTATCCCCCAGAGGCTGCAAAGTTAGGAATAACTCCACATTTCTTCATCTCCATCGTGCAAATTTATTCTATCATTGATGATTGAACTTGCCTACTCTTGTCCTCTCACTAATCTCGACAACATGCGAAGCGTTTATGACCGGACAAGATATGAAGCCCCAATGATAGATACGATCAATGGAAGAGACAGAAGCAGAGTGCAGTCTAAAGCTCGAACATCATCACTTATTATAGTCTCAAATGGATCAAGATGCGGAGGTTCTAGCTCAGTCAGTATATGTGGACTAGATCAGATTCCGGAAGGATTTATAGCTACTCCATGGTTACAGGATGCACTAGTCCGTTTATTGAGGTTGGACAAGTTACCAAACAAGTTCCACTCCATTTCAGTGGTATATCTTTTGAAGACCCACAGGATTTTCTTGACCGCCTCTATGAGGTATTGCACACCATGGGAATAAGTGTAAAGCAACAGGATTGATTTATATGAGCTGTGAAGTTTAACATCGTGGATTATCAGGTATTGTGACCTATGACTTGTGCCACGTGGGGAGGTCCACTGTCAAGGAATAGATTGAGAGGCCACGTGTCATATCAGTTTTGGTTTGGAATGTATAAGGCCGGGGATTTTGCAAGAGATAAAGCTGGGAATTTTGGTACGTCTACCTCCTTAATAACCCTATACCTCAGTACCAAAGGAGTTATTCAAACAACTTGAAGTCTACAAAAGTCTACTCGGCGTGGAAATCACGGCTGTGTCTGGTCATAAGACGGTATTAGAATATGCCATCAGGTTCGATAAGTTAACCCGTCACACTCCTACGTTGGTTCGTATAGCCAGAGGGCGAGTCCCCAGACTCATTAAAGGACTCAAAAATGATTGTAAATTTTGGACGACTCACGACAGGATAATACTTTATGTCGGCTAGTGGTAGGAATTGCCCTAGACTTGGGAGAGTCATATTTCATCAGAGCACTCAAGCTACGTGCCCCATTGTAGCTACAACTCAACTACATGACCACCTAGGGAAAAATGAGTAGGAATGTCGAAAGTGGAGGTTAGATTCTTAGAGGTGGAGACCCAGTTTGTTAATATGTTTTCTATGGCATGGATGAAGTCGTTACATTGAATGGTTTCATTACAAGAACAAATCTCTAATTAATATAAGTAATGATTTTCTGAACTTAATTCGGTTATGCATATCTAATAAAATTCTCCTAATATGCTCCACTTTCGAGTGAGCTTCGTAACTCTAAAAATCTACTTATGTGAATACTCGTATTGAGAAATTCTATGGGGATAACTGTGTTTACCATTACGTGTTGAAATTTTGCTTAACGGAAGATATTTAAATGAAGTAAGTGGAATGTCTCGATTGGCACGATATGCATATCGCTTGTGATTCGGGATTGAGGACGAGATCCTCGCGTGTCATTATGAATTGGTATATTTTAGCCGGGCTACGAGGCGTGGTGGAAGCTATGTAAAGACGAGACCCTTGTGATGGAAATTCTTGTGTTTAAAATTCTCCCTTGTGAATTAAATTTTTGTTTTGTTTTCTTTCCTTACTTTAGTATGGATAAGGAGTCATGCTTGTTAAACTTATTAATTATGTACATAATAATAATAATAATAATATTAATAGATAAATAAATAAATAAATAAACTAATGAACTATCTGTGCGTAATTTGCCACTTCGTGCCAATTATGGAGCCTTAACCTTCAAGGTAGGTGCCCGCCCAGGGGGCGTTAGATGAGGCACGTTATTTTGGATAATTGCGAGTTCTTCAAGTATCATATCTCGATATCAGCAGAGTTGAAGGAATTAAAGGAGCAGTTGCAGGATTTGTGGATAAAGGCTTCATTAGGCCTAGTGTTTCTCCTTGGGGTGCTCCAGTGTTGTTTGTCAAGAAGAAAGATGGCTCGATGAGGATGTGTATTGACTACCGACAGTTGAATAAGGTTACTATTAGGAATAAGTATCCTTTGCCGAGGATTGATGACTTAATCGATCAGCTTCAGGGTGCTACATTGTTTTTCAAGATAGACAGACTCGAGATCTGGTTACCATCAGCTGAGGATCAGGGCGTCGGATGTTCATAAGACGGCCTTTCGCACTCGTTATGGGCATTATGAGTTTTTGGTTATGTCGTTTGGGTTGACGAATGCCCCCGCGACTTTCATGGAGTTGATGAATCGGGTGTTCAGGCCTTATTTGGACTCGTTCTTGATTGTGTTTATTGATGATATCTTGATATATTCCCGTAGTGAGAGGAGCATGAGCAGCATCTTCGGGTTTTCCTCCAAAGACTCTAGGGATAGGCAGTTGTACGCCAAGTTTTCTAAGTATGAGTTCTGGTTGAGTTCTGTGGCATTTCTGGGCCACGTCGTGTCGGCAGAGGGTATTCAGGTGGATCCCAAGAAGGTTTCAGCAGTTAGAGATTGGCCTAGTCCCACTTCAGCTACGGAGATTCGGAATTTCTTGGGCCTAACGGGTTATTATCGCCGATTTGTGGAGGGCTTTTCATCGATTGCAGCCCCGATGACCAAGTTGACTCAGAAGGGTGCCCAGTTCAGGTGGTCGGATGAGTGCGAGGCGAGCTTTCAGAAGCTCAAGACAGCCTTGACCACGACACCAGTGTTAGTATTGCCCTCAGGTTCAGGACGTATACTGTGTATTGTGATGCTTCACGTGTTGGGCTTGGTGTAGTGTTGATGCAGGACGGCAAAGTTATAGCCTATGCTTCTCGTCAGTTGAAAATTTATGAGAAGAACTATCCAGTTCACGATTTGGAGCTTGCAGCCATTGTTCACACTTTGAAGTTTGGAGGCACTATCTGTACGGAGTGCCATGTGAGGTGTTCACGGACCATAAGAGCTTGCAGTATCTGTTCATACAGAAGGAGTTGAACATGAGGCAGAGGAGATGGCTAGAGTTGCTGAAGGATTATGATATTACCATTCTTTATCATCCGGGGAAGGCCAATGTGGTGGCCGATGCCTTGAGCCAGAAGTCTTGCCTATTTATCAGTTGGAGAGCGACCTCTTGCGTTGGATGTTCAGGCTTTAGCCAACCGATTTGTGAGATTGGAGGTTTCTGAGACTGGAAATGTTTTGGCCCATACTGTGGCCCGTTCTTCATTGTATGACCGTATTCGGGCCAGGCAGTATGATGATCGTCATTTATGTGTTCTTAGAGATACAGTCCGGAACGGAGGTGCCAGGCAGGTTACGATTGATGATGAGGGAGTCCTGCGGATGAAGGGCCGTATTTGTGTACCTGATGTTGAGGGTATTCGTGAGTTGATACTTCAGGAGGCCCATAGTTCCCCGTATTCTATTTATCCGGGCGCCGCAAAGATGTACCAGGACTTGCAGCAGCATTATTGGTGGCGTAGAATGAAGAAGGATATGGTAGCTTATGTAGTTAGGTGCTTGAACTGTCAGCATGTTAAGTACGAGCACCAGAGACCCGGTGGCTTGATGCAGCAGATTCAGCTTCCTAAGTTGAAGTGGGAGAGTATCACCATGGACTTTGTAGTTGGGCTCCCATGGACTCAGAGGATGGTTGATGCGGTTTGGGTTGTTGTGGATAGGCTGACCAAGTCAGCACATTTCATTCCGGTATCAGTTTCATATTCATCGGAGAAGTTGGCAAAGATATATATGAGAGAGATTGTTTGATTGCATGGTATGCCCTTATCCATTATATAAGACAGAGGTACTCAGTTTACCTCCCATTTCTGGAGAGTATTTCAGCGAGAGTTGGGCATGCAAATTGATTTGAGCACAACATTTCATCCTCAGACGTATAGACTGTCCGAGCGTACTATTCAGATTTTAGAGGATATGTTGCGAGCTTGTGTCATTGACTTTGGTGGATCATGGGATCAGTTCTTGCCTTTAGCAGAGTTTGCCTACAACAATAGCTATCAGTCTAGCATTTAGATGGCTCCGTATGAGGCGTTGTATGGTAGGCGGTGTCGGTCTCCAGTTGGATGGTTTGAGCTGGGAGAGGCTAGATTTTTGGGTTCTGAGTTAGTCCAGGATGCCTTGGACAAGATGAAGATTATCCAGGATAGGCTTCGTACAGCTCAGTCTAGGCAAAAGAGTTATGCGGATCGCCGAGTTCGAGATTTGGTTTTCATGGTAGAAGATAAGGTGTTTCTTAGAGTGTCGCCTATGAAGGGCGTGATGAGGTTCGGGAAGAAGGGCAAGTTGAGCCCTAGGTACATTGGTCCATTTGAGATTTTGGAAAAGGTAGGAGAGGTGGCTTACAGACTTGCCTTGCCACCGCATTTATCAGCCGTGCATCCTGTGTTTCATGTATCTATGCTCCGGAGGTACATTGCATATCCTTCTCATGTTCTTGACTTCAGCAGTGTCTAGTTAGACCAGGACTTGTCTTACGAGGAGGAGCCAGTAGCCATTTTAGCTAGGCAGGTTCCTCAGTTGAGATCGAAGAGTTATCCTTCGGTTCGTGTTCAGTGGCGAGGTCAGCCTGCCGAGGCAGCTACTTGGGAGTCCGAGTCCGATATGAGGAGTCGTTATCCCCATCTTTTCTCAGACTCAGGTACTTTTCTATGTCCATTCGAGGACGAACGTTTGTTTTAGAGGTGGAGATTGTGATGACCCAAAAGGTCATCCTAAGTAAATCTAGCTAAATCTGTGTTATGAGTCCCCGAAAGCCTCTGTTAATCTCACCTCGATATGCGTGCGCAGCCTGGGCATGTTGCCGGGAAGCTTTTATGTGAAAACTTGATAAAAATGGAATTTTATAATGATTAATGGAATAGAGTTGACTTTGGTCAACATTTTTGGTAAACGGACCCAGACCCGTGATTTGACGGTCCCGGAAGGTCCGTAGGAAAATATGGGACTCGGGCGTATGCCCAGAATTGAATTCTGAGGTCCCAAGCCCGAGAAATAAATTTTTAAAGAAAATTGTTTTCTGAAAATAATAATGGTTTTTGAAAATGATAATTGATGTGGAAACCGTGTTACCGAGCGCGTATTATGGTTCCGGAGCGCGGAATAGGTTTAATATATGTTATGTGACTTATCTGTGAAATTTGGTGTAAAACGGACTAGAAATGACGTGTTTCGGATCAAAATCGAAATAGTTAAGCTTTATGAGGTTTTAAGGAATTTCTATGAGTTTTGAGGTTTAATTCATTGATTTTGATGATATTTTGGTGAATTAAAAGCTTGAATAAGTTCGTAGGATTTTTTGGGAGTCGTGTGTGTTTTTGGTTTGAGAACCGGGAGCTCGGGTGAGTTTCGGGTAGCTAACGGGGTGTGAAAAGTTGGAAAAATCAGGTGTTTGGATGTTTTTCTGGTGTCTGATAGTTTCCTCTATGCGATCGCATAGGGTAAGTCGTGATAGCATAGAGTAGTGGTGAGGGGGAGGTTCTGTGGCTCTATGCGATCGCATAGTCACTGGCGCGATCGCATAGAGTGTATGTGGTCGGGGGTGGGGGCTGGGTAGAGTACTCTGCGGTCGCATAGAACGTTCGCGATCGCAGAAGCCTAGGTCCCCTCTTATCTGCGATCGCATAAGGTCATCCAGATTCTCTTTTGCGATCGCGCCCTTTCTTCTGCGATTGCAGAGGGCAAATTCGCCCAGTTAAATTCTTTGAGTCCAAAACAGAATGTTATTACGGGATGCTTACTTCTTCATCAACTCCTTCTTCCCCAAGACCCCATTGACGACCCCCAAGCTAGATTCCCTCCATAGCCACTTGGGTAAGTGATCTTAACTCCTAATTCTTCCATTTTCCTTCATCAAACACTAGAATCTAGGCCTAAAATCCTAAAATCAAGTAGAAATTAGGGGTTTTGGGTAGAGTTAGGTTTTTGGGAATTTTGGGTAATTCAACCCCAATTTGGGGTCGGATTTCAAAACAAATTATATATTCTAACTCGTGGGGGTATGGGTGATCAGATTTTAGTCCGAGCCTCGTGTTTGGACCAAGCGGGTCCGGGGTCGAATTTTGGTATTTTTGGAAGAATGCTTGGAAATGGGTAATTAGGCTATGGAATTGATTTATTGAGTCATTATTGATATACTTGAGTTAATTATGTCTAGATAATACCATTCCGAAGTTGAATTCTAAAGGAAAGGCGGTGTTAGAGGGTTGATTGCTATATTTTGGACCCGAGATAAGTGTCTTGCCTAACGTTGGTGAGGGAATATGTATTGTATGCATGTGCTAAGTGTTTATCATGTCCAATGCATAGGTGAAGTGATGAGTACCTATGCATTGTGTCAAGCATGCCCGTGAGTCTATTTCTTATAGAAACCTTGTTGCTACTTCCATGATTCATTATGTTATGAAAATGCCTCTACTTGGGAGTTGTTTGTTGTTAGAAGACTTAGTCGATGAACTCATGATGTATTGGTTTGCTTGACAACGCATTTGTTAAGGATATATATATATATATATATATATATATATATATATTGAAGAGATTGGTTATAGCTGAGACCCTTGTCGGGCAATTGTTGTGATATTGATTGATGCTTTCCCCTTGCCGGGTGATTTTGAACTATATTTCCACTATGCTGCATTCCTTACCATTGATATTTGTCATTGTTCTGGTGAGGAAGAGTGTAAAGCACGAAGGGTGATGCCGTGCCATGATATACATTGATCACACCATACATTGCATAGTGAGAACGAGGGTAAAGCATGAAGGGTGATGCCGTGCCATGATTTACATTGATTATAAGCACGTTAATGCCGTGCCATGATTTACGTTGATTATAAGCACGAAGGTTAATGTCGTGCCATGATTTACCTTGATTATAAGCACGAAGGGTAATGCCGTGCCATGATTCATATTGCCTTACATTGTACATTGCATTGTGAGGAAGAGAGTAAAAGCACGAAGGGTGATGCCGTGCCATTATTTACATTGCTTACATTTATACTTGTTATGTTAGTACTTCTTGTTCACTTGCTCTCTTGCTTTCTCCTATGTGTCTAATCAATTGCCTTATCGCTCACTTGCTACCCCATTAACTGTCCCTGTATTCCCCTACTTGTCTGTCTATTTCTTGCCTTGTTTTTCCATGTTATATGTTGTAGAATAGGACAGGTGAACGTTGTTGTCAAGTCTATCCTCATCACTACTTCGGCCGAGGTTAGGCTCGACACTTACTCAGTACATGGGGTCAATTGTACTGATACTACACTGCACTTCTTAATGTTGTGCAGATCCCGCACCCAGACCCTGTGGACACCGTTAGAGGGAGTATCCTTCAGTCCACCCCGGAGATTCCGAGGTAGACCCGCAGACGTTCGTGGGCCTTGGCGTCTCCTCTATCCCTATTTTTCCTATCCTGTCTTGTTTATCTCCTAGTTTCTGAGACAGTTCATGTATTATTTTCTTCAGACTTTGTATTTGGCACTCTTATAGACAAGTTCGTAAGTTAGTGACTCCAGGTTATGGGATTGTTGTAACGGATTGTATTTTGTTATTATCACTTAGTCTCGAAATCTAACTACTTTTGTATTTAAAAATTATAAATTATTTCTAGTTATTTCAGTTAATTCCGTATTAAGATGATAGTGTAATTTTACACGTTGGCTTGTCTAGCGGGTTCAACGTTAGACGCAGTCACGGCCTGAAGGTGGGATTTCGGGTCGTGACACTACCCCTACTTTTTCTAGATAACCTTCTAAACGGAGCGAAACATCTGTTGTTTGGCCATTTTTTATGCAACTAAGAGAAAAAAATAAGGTTAAGTGTAAAACTTGTGTTAAAGAGTTAGCTTTTAAATTTACTGGAGACCGGGGGGGGGGGTGTACGGGAAGTTTGGCTAGACACATATTGACACACCCTAAAGATAAAGCCAAATATCTTCAAATGAAAGCTGCGACCGAGGGGACAAGTGTACCTAGTCAGGTTAACCCTAGTACCGGTTCAAATCAAGTTCAACCGGGAATTAACACTGTTACCAGTGGTATTTTGTATTACGATCCTAGAAAAGATCGTGAAGAATTGGCAAAAATAGTTGTTGTTATGTGATTACCCTATAGTTTTCCTTCTAACCCTCACTTTGTGCATTATATTAGAAGAGTTTTTAATCCTACTTATAAAGGATGGCCTCGCACAACCTTAAAGAGTGATATTTATAAATATAAACATGAATATGACCAATATTTGCGCTATTTATTTACTCATATATATTGTCGTGCTGCTATTACTACTGATATTGATAGAATCGGTAATGATTGTGATTATCTTACTACTACCAGTCATTGAATTGATGAGGATTGGATAATGCAAAAGCGCATTATTGCTTATAGAATAATTAATTCACATCACACAGGGAAGTTTATTGCTAACACGGTTACAATAATTTGTAGATATTTTTGCATTAGAGATAAAATAATGCCAGTTTCAATGGATAATGCTTCTAGTAACACTAATGCTATAACCTTGCTTACCACTACACTAAATCCTGCATTTAGTAATATTTTCCACGTTAGATGTATTTGTCATATTTACCATTTAATCATCGGTGATGGTATGCAAATTTTAAATGTTGAAATTGAAAAGGTTAAGATGGCTCTTAACTGGATTTTTTATTCAAACCGTAGAAGTAGAATTAGAGAATATTTTAAAAGATGAGATGAATTTGGCCTAAGTGAAAGAAAGGTTCCTAAACCTTGTCCAACTAGATGAAATTACATGTATGAAAATTTAGTTGTTGCATATGAATATAGAAACCCAATAAACGCAACGTTTGATGCTCGTGTAGCTGATGATGATGAACACCTTACAAATCAGGATTGGGCTAATGTTAAAATGCTTGTAGAATTTTTAGAAAATTTTTATATTGCTATAAATTAATTATCTGGGCAATATTATCCTACTATTTCTAACTGTTCAGTTTGTCTTGCAGAACTTGCTGGCTAGTTTAATTAGATTTCAGAGGGTGGGGTAATTTATGAACCTGCTATTGATTCTATGAGACAAAAGTTTAAAAAATATTTTTTTTCCTATCCCCCTATTTATGGTGTTGCTGCCTTGTTAAATCCTACTATAAAATTAGGAGGTCCTCAATT
>ML248857.1:0-47337 GCA_005239495.1 Nicotiana undulata
TTCACCAATATACCTCGAACCGAAACCAATACAACACATAATCGTGTAATCAACTCATCATTAACGGACTCCCCCACTTGGCTCAAAGCCAAATATCAAGACAATAATAACTCAGGATGCCCATACACTATCACTGCCACCATACTGTGGTGGGATTCGACTAAATCCTTCATATGCTCATATGACCCAGACCATCTAACCATCAGCTTGTATGCAAATCTCGTATTCACCATTGTAATTATCATGCCAACTCTCACAAGCGAGCTAAACTCAAATTACAACATACATCATCTACTGGTAGAAAAGAACTTGCTACAGATAAACATAAAGGTCACACACCCCAAGACAAACCGCAGGAAATACCCCTACCTTCTTAATCTCAAAATATTATCTCCCTATACACTTCCGAAAATCATATCCATCACGCAATTACTATACCTTCCTACCTTAGAACACAACATCTGCCTTCCCCCAAGACATCCCATTTAGCGGTATAAGAACCTGAAGCTGATGGCAATACTAACACTGGGGCTGTGGTCAAGGAATTCTTGAGCTTCTAGAAGCTCTACTCACACTTGTCTGACCACATAGATACCTTCACTGGACACCACGTGTCCCAAGAATGCTACTGAACTGAGCCAAAAATTCACACTTGGAGAACTTTGCATAAAGCTTCTCCTCCCTATATCCCTGTAATACCATCATTAAATGTTGAGTATACTACCCCTAGCTACGAGAGTACGACAGGGTGCCATCAAGAAATACAATAACAAATGAGTGTTAATACGGCTGGAATACACCATTAATCAAATATATGAACGTTGCTGGGGCATTGGTCGACCCAAAAGACAAACTCAGAACATAACAGGAAAAATCCACACCACTCCATAACTACTCTACACGAGAGGTCCTTCACTACACTCACAACTCGAGGCCATATTCTAACTTAAGACTGAAGTCAATTACTCAATGATTCTTGCTACATCTCCCTCTAATCCATTCTTGTCACAATCAAACAACCTGGACACATCTAACTATCAATCACACTCACCACGTAGTCATCTAGTCAAAAAGTTCCATCAATAAGGACACAAACGGACATATAAGTCTCCCAACACATGTGCTCACACAAATGAAATCTCAACACTCAAGCCACAGACAAAATCCAGCCTCAAGTCCTTTCGACTGGCCCATTATTAACATGTTAAAAATCACATCTCACCCATGGAATTCACAAGCCGCCGACGCACAACTGATACCAAGCGCTCGCGTGCGCATTCGAATACATGAAAGGAATTCAAAGAGTTACGCTTTTGGCTGATTAAATGGATTCACGGGACAAGAATTCAAGAATGTGAGAATTTCCCAAGGGTTCTGCAGCCTCTCAAAGATAAGTGCAAATGTCTCTGTACCGATCCACAAGACTCTACTAAACCTGCTCATGACCGTCGAGTCCTATGTAACCTAGAGTTCTGATACCAACTTGTCACGACCCCAAATCCTAACAGGTCATGATGGCGCCTATCGCGGAACTAGGCTAGCCAACCATCACATAACTACCCATTCATTCTATTACAATAATTCACAGTTTAGTAATAAACAACAAACATAGCATAAAATAATTTCTTTAAGTCTTAATGCCCCAATAATAGTCTAAACAACTCTCCCAAGAATGGAGTCAATGATCATGAGCATCTAAGAAAATGAACCAACTTTGCTAATGTCTTAATAATTGTCTATGAATCAAATACTAATACTATATGAAGAAGGGAAGTAGAGAAGTTGTGGACGCTGAACAACTACCTCGAGATCCCAAACACTGATGACAAATGGACTCGGACGACTATTACTCCGAACCGGTACCTGGATCTGTACAAAGAGGTACAGGGGGTAATGATGAGTACGCCAACTCAGTAGTAATGAAAATAAATCACAGTTTGAGAAATACGAAACACACAACACAGATACACCAATTCACAAAAACAATAAAGCACCAAGTCACCATAAATTATTCATCAAATACATAAGTTCGAAAACCAAATTCCAGAAATCTTTTGAAACAAGTATAATTTCAATATATCTCAGTAAAACTCTTAGTAAAAATCAGTTTGAAAAAACGAAGTGAATCATAGTAAAAAAAACTCAGTAAAATCATCATAAATCTGCCCCTCAGGTCATAATCAATTCTCATAACAATTTCCCTCAGCACCTCAGCATCACTCAGTATCAGCCCATCAGGCAACCTCACAGTAACTCAATATAATCCCTGCAGGCATCACTCACACTCAATAGGTACCTGCGCTCACTGGGGTGTGTATAGACTCTAGAGGGGCTCCTACAGCCCAAGCGCTATAACAAGCCACGTCATGGCATAAATCACTCACAATATTGGCCCTCGGCCTCTCTCATATCATCACATCCTCACAATATTGGCCCGCAGTCTCAACATGCCCTTTAGGCCATAAATATACCGGGTTCTCGACCCAAAGATAGTGTTTCATTTTCAAGAAATAGTATCAAAATACTCTGAGTGTCAAAACAATTATCAAGAAAAATATGAGTGAAAATCATAATATATCAAGTGAGGAAAATAGTAAAAACATCCCCAATAGGTAAACAGATCGGCACTAGGCCCCAAACATGGCTTACAACCCAAATCATGTCAAAATATATCAATACTATTAAGCATAAGCTTAAAAATCGATTTCGCAACTCAATAGTTGCCTAAAAAGGAATATATTTCCAAAGTTCCAATCTTTGCATTCAAAAATCCGTGAAAGGATGCAAGGTATGGGGTTTCACACCCTCAGGACAGGATTTAAAGACATTACTTACCTCAAACTAGCCCGGAAACTATTCCGCAATACGCTTGACTCTCGAATCCACTTCCGAGTGCTCCAAATCTATAAAGATCAGATATGGTGAAAATTGCCTCCAAAATCATCCAAATCCGAGCTCCCCAACTCAATATATGACCGAAAGAACAAGTCCTTGTTTTGTATATTTTTCTCCAGCTATTCTGTCTCAATTCTCATGTCAAACAATCCGGAAATTCGCGTTTTATGCTTCCAATGGATTCCTTGTAAAATTCTAATCAATTTAGGCTTTTGAATCACTCAATTTTACCTTATAATGAAGGAGATATGTAGGTTTTAAGATTTACAAATAGTGCAGATTTTTAATACGCCGCCAATGGTAATTTCGTAATTAACCTAAAAAATCTGGCAACCTTGGTAAAATGGCCATAAAATCCTCACACGATGTTCAAATTCGATGTTTCCTTTTGCTACGGGTCTATAATTACGATACATATCTAATGATTCATTCAAAACAGTAATCAGAGCTCATTTGTTCATTATGATATCATTTATGTTTGAAGAAACGACGTCGAAGCATAAGAAAAACGAGCATAACGCAGCCCAAACCTATCCAAAACTCACCTGAGCTATTAGGGACCCCATACGAACATTCTAACAAGTCCCATTACATAACTCGAATTTAGTCGAACCTTCGGAACACCCAAAACAATACCAAAACACCTGATCTACGTCGAATTCAAGCCTAAGAACTTCTAATTTCCAACTTTCGCCAATTCAAGCCTAATTCTACACCGGACATCACAAAAACATTCTGAACACACTCCTAAGTCCCAAATCACCTAACGAAGCTATCCGAGCTATAAAATCCGCATTCCGAGGTCGTTTACCAATAAGTCAACTCCCGATTGACTTTTCCAACTATAAAGCTATTTTTAAGAGACTAAGTATCTCAGTTCTCACTACAACCATGCTTAACCCGAGCCAACCAACTCTAACACATACTCAACCGTATACCAGCGCATGACAAGGCAGAAACAGGAATATTAATGCAAAATCTACGGAACGACCGGCCGGGTCGTTACAACACTTTTAAGCCATTTTCTTTCATCTTGGATGACTTGGGGAGCCTACAAAGGGGAGATTTGACCTAGAAATTGTAAGGTAAGTAATTCCTACTATAAAGTGAGTTTAATACTTGAATTTTGGGTAGATTAACACACACAAATTGGTAGAAATCATGGGTTAGAGTAAAACCTATGGCTTTGATAAAAATGAGAATTTACCAAGGAACTTGTTGTGGAATCATGTAAAAACTATATAATATTGGTCCTTAGGTTATGGGTGATTATTTCCCTTAAAAAGTTCCGGAATCAGAGCATGTGGGCCCAGGGGTGTATTTTGGGATTTTGCAAATTAGGTTGAAATAATCATTTAAATAGGAGAATTGTGGACTTTTGAGCTTAGATTGATTTATTTTTGTGATGTTTGGCTAGTTTCGAGTCCTTGGGCGACGAATTTGGAGTTTCAGGCGCATTCTTGACCCGAAAAGTAGGCTTGAAAGGAGGTAAGTCTCCTTTATAACCTTGTAAGAGGTAATTTTCCCCATAGGTGAAATAATTGAATATGTGCTACTATTTGTGGGGGCTACGTATGCACGAGGTGACGGGAGTCCGTGCGTAGCTACTATTATGCTTATGTTCGGGTAGCCTAGGACCCACATCATGATTTACTTCCCGTACTTGTAATTTTATTAATGAATTCAAAGATGTTAAATTATTTTGAACTTAGTAAATGAATTTCTAGGAAATGGTCACAGGTATGATTCGCGAGCGGGGTTACTCTATTATTTATATATGACCGCGTCGCATGATCGATTCGCGAGCAGGGTAATAGATGCATCTATGGTTCGAGCCGTTCGACCCTTCGGCAGTGCACATTTTACATTTATTGTTGGTTCGAGCCGTTCGACCCTCGGCATTACTTGCGCATGATATTTGCTGCATACTTTCTGTGATTTTTAATTGTTTACTGGCCTGAAACTAATAGTTGTCAACTGAAATGACGAAGATTTAAAAGTTGTAAATGTGGAAAAAATTGTTATTTCCTATCACTACTTGTTAATTACCTATGATATCCATGCTTAGTGTCACCCTTGATTTTATTAGATTGACCTCTAGCAAGTGTCAAATTCTACTTCTCGTCACTACCTCTTCGAGGTTTGGAGGGATACTTACTGAGTACATGTTGTTTCCGTACTCATACTACACTTGTTGTGAATTTTTATTGCACGGGTATATATATATATATATATATATATTGGACCCGCTTGACGCAGTGATGTGGCTGACCTGGAGACTTAGGAGAGCTCCTTCTCTCGAAATGACCCGCAACCTGCAGAGTCTCCTTCAGAGTAGTGTATTTTTCTGTTCTGTCCAATTTGTATTCTGGACGGTTATTGTATTTCATTTGATTTTCTTAGAAATTGCTCATGCACTTGTGACACTGGGTAATGGGATGTATTTGTTAATTGAAGTGTTAAAACCTTGTTATTTACTCAGTAAATGTTTTATTGATTTTCACATAATGAAATGAAAAGTAACAATTTCAAAATACTAAAATCAGGAATTTCAATTATTTAATGAGTGTTGGCTTGCTCGATAATTGAGTCCGGTGCCATCACGACCTTGACGGATTTTGGGTCGTGACAACGTGGTATCAGAGCACTAGGGTTCCCTTAGGTCTCATGAGTCATGCGCAAGTCTAGTAGAGTCTTGCGGATCGGTACGGAGACGTCTGTACTTATCTTCGAGAGGCTACGGGGTTCTTAGGAGCATTTCCCTTCTTGATTCCTCATCGTGCGATTTGATTCCTTTGAGGCTTACGCCTATATTTCTTCTTACTCAATCTTACGCGTCGCGAAGCGCTTGCTATGAGTCGAGAATTTGTGGGATTGTAATGGTACTACAGATGTGGTGCGTGAGGTTTTTCCATGCACATTTGGTTGGGGATATTGTCGTTGCTCTACAGGAGGATATTATGTTGTTTTAGCTCAATAGCTTCAATTCTGAGAGCTTTGAGGTTATGCGCAGATTTGCTATGATGCTTATGATTGGTTATCGCACGATATTGATGTGATGATAGGATTCTTGCCATATGTCGGGGAAATGAATGACTTGATAAGAATTCTACTCAGGGCGTGATTCCGAGAATTCAGTATTTTATTTCCGGCGGAGGAAAGGTAATTGGACTAGAATTGTTCGCGTTTGGGTTGATAAAGTAATAAGACTTGGTGTTTTTTTAAGTGAGGTGAAATCATCATTTGTGATGTGGTAATCGTCGTCTTTGATGTGTGTTAAGTTCGCCGCTGCTTTGGTTTCTTCGGTTGCATTGGGTCAGAGTATTGTGAAGTAGTATTGAAGAAACGGTTTTCAGAGATCGTGGAGTGCGGTGGTTCAAGATTGATAGGTATTTCTAATGCAGGAGGCTCAAGAAAGATGATCTTCTGAAAGATTTGAAGTTGTGGTGATCTGCTGGTTTAAGTGCCGTAGAGAATGATATTATTTGAGGCAACGACTGGGCAGCATACGATGAGGAAAGCCATGTGGGGAGTGTCAGGCAATGGTTAAATTTCTAGAAGGCCAGGTTAAGAAGCGGGAGTCAAGTAGTTTCGTAAAGGAGTGAGTTTGACCAAAGTGGGAGAGCAGAAGCATAACATAGGAGTTCTGTGGTAAGATAGATGCACATCTTGAGGAGAAGTTTGGAGTGATTCGAGAACTTTAGTGGACGGTGATTGGGTCTACGGGCTTAAATTGAAAGGTTGGCTACTACAATGGGAGATGGGATGCAACATGAAAGAGTTGCTTGGTATGAAGAAGGATGCAATATAACTTTGAATTAGAAGATATGGTTGCGCATCTAGTAGATGTTCATAAGGAGTGAACGAATTGGTTCAGTTGGTGAAGGAGAATGGGCGTAGGATGGGGTATTGATGTCGTAGAGATTGTGCAGTGCAGCGTCGTTAGAAGGCGTCAATTGGTAATTCTCGCAAGTGGGTTATCTTCTGTGAGCAGGTCAGTGGTTGCGTGGTTGGCGAAATTTCTGCGAGGGATTTTATTGACTATCTAGTGAGAGTTCGGAAATGAGAATGTGGTTAATGACTCTGAGTGCTTGTGAAATGTTAACGGAAGGATTTCAAGGAATTTGGCCAATTGGTTATGCATGATCATGTCAACAATGAAGGAAGATTCTTGGTAAGTTCAAGATTTGTGTAATAGCGGCTTCAGGCTAAGTGAGAGAGTCCCTTCGCCGGCGATTGGGTTGCATGGTTATCTACTGGTGAAAATTCTGGTTATTGGCATATTAGTGGGTTATCACAGCTAAGGGAAGAAGACAAGAGTGGTAATAGAGCATAGGATTTGATAAATGTGTGCAAAGGTTAGCCTTATTGAATAAGGTTTAGGCTATGGAAAGATTCAGGATTTATGTTTAGTACAGAGGTAATTTACAAGGGAAGATATTCAAACAGGTGTGTTATCAAGGTGGGTGTTCAGGTTCCAGAAAAGCCATGGAGTTGGTTATATTCGGGACCAAGCCAGAGTGGGTGACTCTCAACAACGGTCCAAGTAAATTCAAAGGTCAGCATGTGGTGTCTAAGGATTTTGAGCCACGGTATGGTTTAGAATTGAGCCCTTGCAGCGGAATTATGAGTAAGAGAAAATGGTTGGAGTGTCCTATGTTATCTTGGAGTGGTGGTAAACTAACAAAAGGGGGGGGGGAGCTTAGAGTATTCTACGGTATCTTTGGCGTGCAGAATAGCATTTGGATCCATAGAAGGGTTATCGAAATGGGTATACCAGTCAAAGATGTGAATATGCGTACAAGGATGGCATGAGACGGTTCATAGGTCGGGAGACAAGGTGGTCTCGTGGAATGAAGTCACTTGAAGTGAGTGCGAATTGAGTTGCTATGTGTTGATTTGGAGTTGTCATCATCCCTAAGGTGAGTGCAAATCGGGTTGAGGTATAAGATGGATCATGCTATATGGGCTTAAGAAAGGTTTAAATGAATCTCACTACGGTATCGTGGCGGTGTTGGCGTATGGGCATTATGAGTTACTGTGCGTTTTGGTCTATGGCTTGAACCAAGTGGGGGAGTCTGATGTTGTTAAGTTGATTGCGCAGCTGAGTGTCGTATCAGTTTCAGCTTGAGGTATACGAGCGAATCAGTTATGTCCTGCAGAGGTAGAGATTGAGGATTTGCATGTTTTGTGATTATGAGAGTTCACTCGTGTGTTGTGATGGTTATCTTGAATTGAGTTAAGTAAAAGGTCTTTATATGATAAAGTGTTTACCCTATTAGCGGTTCAGGAGTTATGATGAGATTCAGGTGCGAATGCATATTGACATGTCTAGGTGCAGTGAATGGTATGAAATTTGGAAGCGAGGATCAAGGTTGTGGGTTGGTGTTGACAAGAATGTCACGATCTCGGATGAGCAGGAAAGGGATTTGAATGTTTAGAGTAAGCTGGTAATGTTTTTGGCATCTCCTGAGAGCAGTGTTCTGCGAAAGAGGCTTTGCATACGGGTTATGAATTCTTGAATTTGCTTTACAGCGTTGTGTGGCTGGTGGTATGGAGGTGCAGACTTGTTGTCTATCATATGATGTCGTGGAAGTGTATTCCGCGGGAAGACTGTATAAGTGTGACATGTAGTCACTTAAGGGATTGAGGATTTAGACCAAGTATAAAGAAGTGTAATATTGCTTATTTGAGAATTTATGCTTGAAGGGCGCTCGGTTCATTTTGTTGTGGATTGTGGGATGTTTGTCCCGGCTATGACAGTTGTTCTTGTGTGTTATGAGAAAAGTGGTGTATTATGGACCCAGGTAAGGTTATTAGCCTAGTTCGGTGAGAGCAGGGTAGACTCGAGGTTTTTGGACGGATTTGAATATGATAATGGGTTCCATATGAGTCAGGTGTGTTCATTCGGTATAGCACTTCTCAAGGAGAGGTATTAGAACATTAGATGTTGTTCCATCTTCGTTCATTTCATGTAATAATATGTTGTGTCGTGTGAGTTGTGGAACAGCTTGATAATTTTATATGTGTTGAGTTTCTGCATAGTGATGGTGTTATGTGAGCAGGATAGCCCTTGAGATTCAGTGTATATATCGCACCTTAGTTGTGCTTGAGTTTTGTAACGTATGTCTTTATCAGTCTCCCCAGGATGGTAATATGCACTTAGCGTGCTTGTGACCGATATTCGATATTTTGTGGTAATGAGCAGTTTAGCTTGGTAAGTATCTCCTTATGTGGATTTTATGTGCGGATCGGGTGGCACACCGCCACGATTATGTTATTTGGATCGGGTTGCACACCGCAACAGTGTGATGTAGAGTACGGTTCCCTATATCTATTTTTCTTGTGTTTTGCTTCCTACTTTCTAAGGAAAGTTCATATTAGTTGTGTGAGTTGAATAGTTCCTTCCTGATTCATTTCTTTATGTATCATGTTCGAGTTGTGTCCTATCAGCACATTGTGGCATCATATGAGATTTTGGCAGAATTTGGGGTGATTTATAGCTTAAGCAGTTCATACTGGGTGAGACGAGATTATTCGAGCAGGGATCAATGCGATAAGATTATGTGAAGTATATTAAAGGACAAATATCATTAATTGGTTCATAATGAGGTGATGATTATAGTCAGGAGGAGAGATTAAATGATTTGTTGACTCTACGGTTGGTTATGAATTTCTACGCATCTCCTTCGTTGTGGTAGTATCGTAAGCGTTATAGCAGGACCTATATAAATGTGTCATGAGGTGCATTGGGAGCATCAGACTCGTGGAATTTTTTGCTATTAAGAGCAGGGGGTGTCATTATGGTTAGATGATGGATTATGCGGTGTATGGTGCTAATTCGACAAAGGCATGCAATCATGTTCTGGTACCCCGTGTAGTGATTAGTTCAGTTTTCATATATTGGAAACATGTCTGGCAAAGAAATTCGGGTGTTGGAACTAGGTTCTAAGCTTATTGTATGGATAAAAGAGGATATCTTCGTATTTGATCGACCTAATGCGCTCAACTGAGCGGTGGAAGCACAGGTAGGTGCACAAAGTGTTAAAGAGTGAATCAGACAACTCCAGAGCTGTTCTTGGCACGTTCGAGGACAAACGTATGTTTAAGTGAGAGAGAATGTAACGACCTGATCGGTCGTTTTGATCTATAGCTCGTCGTTCAACGGTTTGAGGCCATGAGTAGCTTCGCTTCAGGTATCATGACTTGAACGCGTGGTTGGAATTGAATTTCGGGAAGTTCAGAGTCGATTCGGAAAGAGAATTCTCATTTAGGAAGCTTAAAGTTGGAGGAATTGGTTAGGTGGTGATTTTGAGTAAACGACCTTAGAATCAGGATTTGAAGATTCTAACAGATTCATATGATGATTTCGGACTTAGGCGTATGTCCGGATCGGGTTTTGGATGACCCAGGAGCGTTTCAGCGCATATTATGGAAATCAGCATTTAGAGGAAATTTCATAAGTCTGGGTTGAAGTGCATTTCAGTGCTATTGATGTCCGTTTGGGATTTTGAGTCTAGGAACAACTACGTATGGTGATTCTGGTGTTAGGAGCGCGATCGGAAGTGAATTCGGAGGTCCGTAGGTCATTTTGGAGTCATTTGGCTGAAGCTAGAATTTTGAAGGTTTTAAGAAGTTCGACCAGAAGTGGAAATTTTGATATCAGGGCCGTATTTCGATTCCAAAAGTTGGAGCAGGCCCGTAATGTTGAATGTGACTTGTGTGCAAAATTTGGGGTCAACCGGACGTGATTTGATGGGTTTTGGCATGTTGAAAGTGAATTCAAGAACTTGAAGTTTAAAGTTTGATTCAATTTGGTTTGGCGTAGGATTCTTAGTTTTGTTGTTGTTTTTCGTGTTCCGAGAATTCGAGCGAGTCTGTATCATGAATACGGACCTGTAAGTGCCTTTGGACGGGGTCTCGGGGGGCTTGGGTGAGTTTCGGACCCCTCAGAGCTAAATACAAAACACCAGATTTTGCCCAGTCTGGTTTCCTTCTATGCGTTCGCGGGTCTACGCACGCGTTCGCGAAGAAGGAGTTGGGCAGAGTTGAAAAATACTCTATGCATTCGCATAGGCTCACATGTGTTCGCATAGGGTGTCAGTGGGGCGGCCAAAATTTGTTGAATGCGGTCGCACCCCTCCCACCGCGTTCGCGTAGGTCTAGCCCAGCTATACTCCGCGTTTGCGAACCTTCTCCGCGTTTGCATAGAAGGGCCTATAGGGGGCGCCATTAGCCTTCGCGAACACACTGCCCCTGTCGCGTTCGCATAGGAGGGGGCAGCTGGGCAGATTGATTAAAAACGAGACTTAGACACTTTTAAGCCATTTTCTTTCATCTTGGACGACTTGGGAAAGGGGAGATTCGACCTATCAATTGTAAGGTAGGTAATTCCTACTATAAAGTGAGTTTAATACTTGAATTTTGGGTAGATTAGCACAGAAAATTTGGTAGAAATCATGGGTCTAGAGTAAAACCTAATGCTTTGATAAAAATGAGAATTTACCAAGGAACTTGTTGTGGAATCATGCAAAAACAATATAATATTAATCCTTAGGTTATGGGTGATTATTTCCCTTGAAAATTTCCGGAATCCGAGCATGTGGGCCTGGGGGTCTATTTTTGAATTTTACAAATTAGGTTGAAATAATCATTTAAATAGGAGAATTGTGGACTTTTGAGCTTAGATTGATTTATTTATGTGATGTTTGGCTAGTTTCGAGTCCTTGGGAAACTGATCGGCTCTCACCCACACTACTATTAGAGTAGGAAAATGAGGGTCGGTGCACCTTTTACCCGAGAGGTCGGGATCGATTCCTCAGAGAGTTATGATTTGGAGTGAGATTCTACGTAATTTAATAGTGTCTTGTGTTCTTGATTACACATCTCATAATTTTTGGGTTTTCTTCTACAACTATGATTTATACTAATGTTAATTGCAAATTGACTAACTATTTTCTTTTTGGGGTTGTTTTCTATTTGGATAAAGGCACTAGGGTTATGACTTTTACCTAGGCAAGTAATTAACGGATTCTAATATCTAAGGCAAAGATGTTATTCGGGAAATTATGATATAGCCAATGCTCCAAGGTTACCCACTCGACACATCTCAGTAGTTTGAGTGGTTGTGCCTAATTGCCTTTCTCAAGGTCAATTGGGTGTCAAATTTGTACAAGCAATATGTGCTCAAGTAGGGTTTTACTCTCTCGAGGTTTAACCCGTTAATTGGGACTATCAATTCTCATGATTTTATCACAATTCCTTGTTGGGTTGATTTCCTAGACTCAAGTCCTCTTTCTCAAGAAAGACCCAAGTCAATTAATCACCAATTGGTGTTTGCAACCACCAATTTTAAAAGGAAAACCACAAATCAACCCAAATATCCATCACCCATAAACATCTAAGCCCTAATTTAAAGAACTCATTAAAGACCCACACTAGGGTTGAGCCGCAACCCTAGCTAATGGGTTTAGCTACTCATAATCAATGAAGAAATCATAGAAATAGATGAAGTAAAACCCATATGATTGAATTATAAGATAAAATAAGAAGATTCAATGTTGAAATCTAGCTAAAATTGCTGCAAAATATGAAAGGAAAAATATCCACGAGCTGCCCACTACTACTGATACCAAGCTTAACCTAAAAAAAAATACAAAAGAAGCCATTTATACTCAGCCAAAAATTCTGGACAAAAATTCCCATGCGGGGTCACCGCAGACCGCGAAGAATGGACCGCGGTGAGGCTTTTTGGTCTCACAAAATTGATCTCTGAACTTGGCCACCGCGGTCCGCATAAAATGGATCGCGGCCGCGGTGGCAGCATCGCGGACAGTGAAGAAAGGACCGCGGTCCGCGGAAGTATTCTGAGCTTTCATTGCCTAGGTCTCTGAACATCATGACCGCGAACCGCGTAAAATGGACCGCGGTCCGCGGTGATCTTTCCCTTAAAACTTGGCTCTCTTAATCTTCTCACTGCGGTCTGCGTAGAATGGACCGCGGCCGCGGTGGACCTTGCCTTGGAAATGAGCCCTCTGAACCTTACCACCGCGGACCGCGGTCCGCGGTGGTCACTTTGACATTGACTTTTGGTTGTTCTTGGTACTTTTTCAAGTTTCACTCCTTTTTGAGCAGATATTTGACTATTTGTCATTCTTTTTGGCTCAACCCTGCAACAAGCACAACACGTAAGCCTTTGGGACTATTTTGTGAACAGTTGCATCCAAAACTCAAGCAAGATATAGCGTAAAACTAGGTAAAATCCCTAGTTATCAACTCCCCCAAACTTAAGCTTTTGCTTGTCCTCAAGCAAACAAAATAAGCCCCACCCATGTTTGAGTAATTCCAAGAAAATTCTATTGTTCTAAGGTAACCTCTTCTAGCATCAATTGGGACCAACAATTGTCCTCAATGCAAATGAATCATTAACAACATTTGACCCTTTTAAAACCATGGATTTAAGTGCGACACAAGAGCATCAATAGTTGACTCGACTCATCAACGAAACACTTACTATCGCTTTGGTCATTGTGGAACCCAAACTTATACACCTCAACTCTCCCTAAGCAATCCTCACTTTAAGATTGTAATACTCATAACAAGTATAATGGGAGTTCACTCATCTCTCTCAAGGAAAAGACTCAAGTCCGGCTCAAAGTACCATAGGCTTGCCCCTTATGCGAGTCACCACTAATAAAAGCTTCATTCAACTCAAGATCATATAGGACTTTTGTGGGTAAATGATGAAGGCTTTTGGTTAAAAGGTAGGAAATATTTGGTCAAAGCATTTGACCCTTCACCCATTCCAATATAAAGGATTAGTCAATCAAATAATAGATAGTAAATGGGTCGGTTTGAAAATAAATGAATTGCTGAGTTCTATCTTCCCTTAAGCACTTCATTTATTTCACATTCTCTTGACTTCTTGAGTCATTTAGTACTTTTTGAGGGGTTAGAGAGATACACTGTCACTCCTTTTTGTCCATTTCAACCATTTTTCTCCTTTCCAAGCATTCCACACCTTTAATCTCTTTTCTTTTCATTGATTCCCTTTTATTTTTTCTAACTTGCTCATTCTTTTTGGCTTTTTGATTTTTGTTTTCTTTCTTTTTCTTCCTTCTTGTACCTTCTTTTTCACTTTGTTTCATTCCTCGTCTCTCCCCCAAACTTACGTTTTTGCTTTGTGCTAAGGGAAGAAGGGGTGCAAAGAGAGGGTTAAAATTGGTACATGCTTATATCATGGCTTTTTGAAAGAAAAAGGTCTAAGGCTCAAAAGGGTTGACTAGGGAAATTGTCATTCGGAGACTATGGAGATGTTCAAGTCACTACTCGGATAAAGGAGAGCCTATAATCACCTCTTTAGTCAAACTTCACTTATGATTTTGCCTAGACAAACATTCGGGGCAAGTTCTAGACTAATGGCACGGGACTTGGACTTGCAATTCAAACTCTCACCACTCAAGCTATGGGATCGCTAAAGAAACAGAGTCGGGGTCCCACAACGACCTTAATTATTCTTTGAGCAACACAATGGTACCGAAAAACCACTTGGTGACTATCGTCCAATACAAGAGTCTCAAGATCACAACTTTCACCATCTTAAACACAACAATTTGTTTTTTACCATAAGATCAAAGGCAAATGTGTTAGGCCCAAGTGAAGCTTTTCTTGAGGCACCTCTATTCACTAGCTATTAAAAAGAAACAAAAAGAAAAACAAACTCAAACCCTTAAGAAGGTTGTCACACCATCCATCCTCAGGAAGAGCCACCCGGTTCACACAAATTCCACCTTTGGAAAGAACCGTGGAATTAAGAAAACCAAAGGCTTATTGCACGTGAAAAATTCAAAACAAAAAGCTATGAAAGAAAAATAAGAAGTTATAAAAAAAAGGAAAAATGCGAAAAGTAAAATGAGTAAGATAGAATGAATATGTACATGAGGGGATTTAGTCGAATATACATAAGGGGGATGAATATATACATCAGAAAGTAACTTTATATACAGACCAAAAAGTGCAAAATACTAAAAGTACTGAAATAGTAAAGTTATTTGCATACCAAAATCAAAAGAAAGCATAATAAAAAGAAAATATTATCTGAATTATCCAGTCATTCATCCAAATCAATCAAAATAGGGCCACTCCCCCAACTGAAAGCTAGCATTGTCCTCAATGCTAACTTACCAAAATAAGCACAAAGTGTAAGGAGAAAGAGAATAAAAAGAAACTCCCTATTGGCCCCCTGCCTATGTGAGATCCTCAGTGTGGGTCTCAGGGTCTGTGGACTGTGGGGGAACCTGTGACTGGTCCCTAGAGCCCTGTGCCTCCGGCTGGACCTAGACATGCACCTCCTCTGTAGTCTGGGCCTATGCTGGTGGGTCTGCCAACTCTATCACTAAGCCCTCTGTACGTGGCAGCACTCTCCTTCTCTTGGCTGGCCTCTCAATATCTGGCTCTTGCTCAGGCTAGGCAGCAGGGTCCTGAAGAAACAGGTCCAATGGCAGGTGATCCTCCTTTATCTTATCAACCTCTTTCCTCAGCTCCTTCACAGACTCCTTTGATGCACGAGTCTTCTTTAGCCTCTTTGTCTCCTTTGCAAGCTCTTTTAATGCCTTCCCCTGGGAGTCAACAGCATCCAGAATCATCTTCTGGTTGTCAAGGATTTTCTTCTGGTTTGCCAGAAGTTCCTTGAGAGAATCCTCAATTGACTGGGGTACCTATGGTGGAGGGGGAGTAGCCTGGGCTACCACAGACGTAGAAAGTACAGACAACTTAGAAGTAGCTGCCTGCATCCAGTTGTTGATACTGGCAAGTGACTGGCTCAGTCTGTGGTTCGTTAGAGGATATGCCCGGGATGCAGGGATGCCTGGGTCTGCAAAAGTGGAGGGGCCTGGAGCACTCTCTGGGATGGCTGACTCGGGCTGAGAAGATTCCACTACAACCACTAGCTCTTCAGACTGGCCAATGGAAGCAATGGATTTACCCTTGAACTTCTTGCTCTTTGGGTTGTCATTACTCTGCAGATCATACCAAGATAAGGGAGCTTTGGGCTTCACCTTCACGTCAAACTTCCTCTTTTCTGCTCCTTGGTCCCCAAAGTACATGGTCAGGAAGTTTGGGAAGGGGTAAGCTCTATCACCTTCTTTTACCACCCGGTTGATAACGGTGGACATGACATTCCTAACATTAACCGGGTACCCCGCCATGATAGAAGCAATCAACACAGCCCGCCGGAGAGGAATAGAGTTTTCATGGAAGGTGGGGTCTAGCCTGCTACACACAAAGGTCTCCCAACCTTTGGCCTCAAAATTTAACGTTCTCCTGAGAATTGTCTTCCCTACTTGCAACTAGTCAGGGGTTTCACCTGGGATGGCCAAGTGCTCCACTAGCCAATGACGGGCCTCATTATCCGCATCCAACATCTCTAGGTACTGTGTCTCATCTACATCATCAAACTCCAGATATGCATTCAATGCCGCCTCATCAAAAGGTACAGTGAGATTCCTCACCATGGTTGTCTTGGAGTCCTTCTTCAGATAGGCCAAATTTGTGTAAAACTCCTTGACAAGATGTTCATTGGAATCCGGAAAGAAACAAGAGAAGTAATCACAACCCTTTCTCTCCCTGAATTGTCTTTTCACATTGGGATTGAGTGGCAATAGATCCTTGATGAAGAACCTGCGCTCCACAATCAGTTTCCTCTTCTTCCACCAGCCCTGGAATATATGAAAAGCCGCCTCACTCACGAATCTATCTTGCAACACCTCAGGCTTTCTAGTTCTCTCAACTCCCCCAACATGAGGTCCACCCCCTGTTTGGGGTTCACCTGTTGTTTCTTCATCTCCGGAGTGTTCACCTGACAGGGAAGCTGTGGGTGAGGTGGAGTCATCATGATCATCTCCTGCAGCTGAGCCTTCAGACGACTCAGAATGGGCTGATGCTTGGGTATAGGGAGAGTCAGAGGGCTCATTGGTCAACCTAAACCTCTCCGGGAAGTCAGGGTAGTGCTCTGGTATGGATTCTGGAGACTCTCCTCCGGAGGGTACATACTCACTTCCTTATTGGTAAACAACTCTATCTATTGCCCGGATTGCTTTTCTTGTCTCTTTCATAGCTTGTCGTAATTTGGGGGCCAGTTTGATAGTCCCTTTGCCTTTCCCCTGGGATGACTCTCCCATGCCGCTTGGTTTTCGACCACCTCCTCTTGATTGGACCATGATCTACACGTTCAAATCATTTAAACATTGTTAGTACCCAAGTAGTGGGTAGAACAAAGGAAAATCAGATTTAGAGATGAGTTGCAGAAGTGGGATCGCGAACCGCATAAAAGCGACCGCGGTCTACGGTGAGGAGGGTGTAGAAGAGTGAAGTCTCTGAAGGTGGGCACCACGGACCGCGAAAAAGCGACCGCGATCTGCACTCAGGCCTCTCGGACCGCAAAAACACGTCTGCGGTCCACGGAGAAGTGGGGTTCAGACTACCCACTTCTCTGAAGTCAAGCACCGCGGACCGCAGTCCGCGGTCATCAATGGAGACTAATAATTCAAGCACCGCGGTCTGCATAAAAGCGACTGTGGACCGCGCTCATTCCAAAAAAACTAGGGTTGCAATTTTACAGTTAATTTCAAGTTCAGAGGCACATTTTGTTAAAACCCTAAGTGTTTAATCAGTGAAATTAACTACAAAGGGAGTAAACTGAGCATTATGAACAAACACTAACTTTATTAACGGCTTAAAGAAGAAAAAGGGTGAAAAAGATAAGAAAATCTACCAAATAAACAAGAAAATAATAAAATTAAGAAGTTATGAAAACATAATTACACTTACTAGATGTTGGGATGAAGAGTAGATAAATTAAATGCACACTTGAAAGTATGAAGCTTGAGACACAGGTAAAATTTTACTGTGGAGAGTCAAAGTGCGTAAAGTGTAAAATGAAGTCCCGAAGGTCTATTTATAGAAGGAACCTGGGACTCACTGTACTTACGGACCGCGTAAAAGCGACCACGGTCCTTCACCTTTTCTGAGCACATGGACAATTGGCCACCACGGACCGCGAAAACTCGATCGCGGCCGCAGTGGTCCATCGCGGTCCGCGAAAAGAGTACCGCGGCCGCGAAGCAAACTTCAGAGACTTGCTTTAATAAGAGATGGCTCTACGGACCGCGAAAAGAGGACCGCGGTCGCAGTGCAAACTTCAGAGAGTTGTAAATCCAACACTTAGCTTTTTGCTCTGCATCAAAATAATCCTACAACATCCCAAAACCACTTAGTGCAAAAATGAGTCATATACTACCAAGAAAATCAAAGAAAAAACAAAAATAAAGACACATTGTTTGCCTCTAAAGAAGCGCCTGATTTAATGTCGCGGCACGACGCATGTTACCAAGTTCATTTGAGATGGAGAAATGCCACCACATGGCTGTCATCAATTTTGCCCAGGTAGTGTTTGACCATGTGCCCATTAACTCTGAAAATCTCCCCACTTTTGTTATTTAGATCAAGTGCGCAAATATTGAATAAATATGGTTCATCCCAATAGAAGTCCATGCTATCCCTCCTAAGCTTCTTCCTTTTGTTGGAAGAGAGCTCACAAGGAACAACACCTGTGACAAGATAGTCGGAAATGTCGGCAAACCATGACATTTCTTACATTGACACTGAAAGAAGTTGCTCATTGGGGAAACTGTCATTAATTTCAAGCCCATCACAAGGTTGAACTTGCTCCTCCAATCGAGAAAGATGGTTAGACACTTGGTTTTCACTTCCTTTCCTATCAACAATCTCCAAGTTGAACTCTTGAAGCAACAATACCCAACGCATGAGTCTCGCTTTGGAATCCTTTTTGGTCATGAGATATCGGAGTGCCGCAAGGTCAGTGTGATTTATGACCTTGGCACACATCAAGTAAGGACGAAATTTCTCCATCGCAAAGACTATTGCCAAAAGCTCCTTCTCCGTGACAGTGTAATTCATTTGGGCCGAGTTCATTATTTTGCTAGCATAATAGATAGGGTAAAAGATCTTGTTCACCCTCTGGCCCAACACCGCCCCCACAGCTACATCACTATAGTCACACATAAGCTCAAAAGGAGAGCTCCAATCGGGCACGGTGATAATAGGAGTTGTGGTAAGCTTGTGCTTCAACAATTCAAAGGCATTCATGCAGTTTTCATCAAAATGAAATTTGACATCTTTCTCTAGCAATTTGCACAAAGCATTTACCACCTTAGATAAGTCCTTAATGAAATGCCGATAGAACCCGGCGTGTCCAAGGAAACTCTGGACTCCCCTAACCGAAGTTGGAGGTGGAAACTTAGAAATTACTTTAATTTTTGCTTTGTCCACTTCAATATCGTTCCTCGAGATTTTGTGACCCAGCACTATACCTTCTTCCACCATAACGTTGCACTTTTCCCAGTTCAACACCAGGTTGTTCTCTTCACAGCGAGCAAGGACTTTGTCAAGATTTCCCAAACACCCATCGAAGAAATCCCCAACTACACTCAAGTCATCCATAAACACCTCGAGGAAGTCTTCAACCATATCTGTAAAGATTGCCATCATGCACCGTTGAAAAGTGGCGGGTGCATTGCAAAGACCGAAAGGCATCCGGGCGAAGGCAAAGGTACCATAAGGAAATGCCAATGTATCTTCTCTTGATCCTCCGAGGCAATGAAAATCTGATTATACCCTCAATACCCATCCAGAAAGCAATAGAAAGCCCGATCTACAAGCCTATCTAACATTTGATCCAAGAAGGGTAAGGGAAAATGGTCCTTTCGAGTCACTTTGTTGAGCTTGCGGTAGTCCATACACACTTGCCATCCTGTGACCGTTTCATTTTGGACCACCTTAATTCCACCCTTCTTCAGAACACATTGGACCAGAGAAGTCCAAGTGCTATCCAAAATTGGGTAGACCACCCTCGCGTCAAGCCATTTACATGAATCATAGAGCTTGCATCATCAATAATAACCTGAGTGACGAGGTCCAAGAAAGAGCATACTTCTCTACAGTTGGGCTGCTTGATTGATTTACACACATGGAATACCACCTTCTCATTGCCCACTCGGAAAGTGAGCTCCCCAGCTTCCACATCAACTAAGTCCTTCCCCGCTGCAAGGAAGGACCTTCCCAAAATGATGGGGACCTGATAATCCACTTCGCAATCCAATATGACAAAGTCCGCGGGCAAAATAAATTTGTCCACCCGCACCAACACATCATCAGTTATCCTTAGGGGCCTCTTCATCAACCTATCCGCCATTTGCAAATGCATGGAGGTCGCCCTAGGTTGCCCGATTCCCAATGTTTTAAATACCGAGTATGGCATCAAGTTTATACTCGCTCCAAGGTCACACAAGGCTTTAGCAAAATCCGCACTCCCGATTGTGCAAGGAATGGTAAAAGCTCCCGGCTCTTCAAGTTTTGGTGCCATTGAATGTACTATGGCACTCACTTGGTGAGTCATCTTAATGGTCTCACACTCCATAGACCGCTTCTTAGTGACTAAGTCCTTCATGAACTTAGCATATCCGGGCATTTGTTCCAAGGCTTCTACCAACGGTACATTGATGGAAAGACTCTTCATCATATCAATAAAATTGTTGAATTGATTATCTTTCTTTTGCTTCGCCAACCTTTGCGGATATGGAGGAGGGGGCCTAGGAAATGGTGCCTTGGCTTGCGGGACCACCGGTTCCAGCATATCAATCACGTGTTCCTTAGATGGGTTCACGTCCCTTTGCAAATCCTCCCCATTATCATGGATATCAATTCTCACCTCACTTGTAGTTGGCTCTTCCACCACTTTCTCACTTTCAATTGGTAACTCATCAGGGGGAAATTTATAATCATCAACAACAATTCGCTTGTGCCTAGAAGTACTTGCTTCACCACATTTTACACTTCTCGTGGTCACCGCCATGGTGTGACCGGTATTATTATTGTTCCCACCTTTAGGGTTCACCACCGTATCACTCGGTAGTGCACCCTTTGGGCGTGTGTTTAAGGCATGAGAAATTTTTCCCATTTGTACTTCAAGGTTCCTAATGGAGGTGTTGTGAGAGACCAATTGAGCATCGGAGTCCGCATTTCGCTCCATCATCTGCTTGAACATGTGTTCAATTCTCCCCATATCATTGCTTGATGAGCTTTGTCCTTGAGATTGGTATGGGGGTGGATTGCTTGGTTGTTGGTACATCGGGGGCCTTTGAAAGCCCGACCCCCGGTTACCATTGCCACCCCAGTTGTTGTTGTTGTTGCCTCCACTCCAATTGTCATCATTTTTTTCCCCATTGTCGATCATTGTTGTTCCCCCAATTCCGTGCATTGTTGTTATTGTTCCAATTTCTTTGTCTTTGATTACCCCAACTTTGATTGTTGCCTTGGTTTCTCCAGTTTGGATTGTTGCTTTAACTGTTTCCTTGACCTTGGTAATTATTAGCATACATCACATCCTCTTCTTGGTCATCATATTCCTCTTCTTGACTATATCCACTTGGCCCTTGGTCACCCTGATCATTGTTGCTTTGCTTAGAATTTCCCCGGGGTCTTCTTTGGTTCACCCTCTCCATGGCATTTACGTGCTTTGGCCTTTGTAATTGTTGAAGCTGGGCCTTTGCAAGGTTGTTCATAGTGGTCGTGAGCTTGGCAATTGCTTGCCCCTGTTCTTGAAGTTCTTTGTGAAGACTATTGACACCGGTCTCACCCTGAGGTACGTTTGCTCTACTTTTCCAAGTTGACGATGTGTCAGCCATCTCATCTAATATCTCACATGCCTCGGGGTAACTCAATTTCATGAAATTTCCACCGGCCAACTAATTGACCACGCATTGATTGACAGTGTTTATCCCTCGGTAGAAAGTCTGCTGGATCATGGCTTCAGTCATATCGTTGTTCGGACATTCCTTAACCATGGTCCGATATCTCTCCCATATCTCATGCAAAGGCTCGTTGGGTTCTTGCTTAAAGGCTAAGATTTCATCTCTAAGCGTCGCCATATGACTTGGGGAGAAGAATTTAGCAATGAATTTGTCTGCGAGCTCATCCCAAGTAGATATTGAATGGTTGAGAAGCCGCTCGAGCCAATCAAGAGCTTTCCCTCGAAGGGAGAAGGGGAATAACCGAAGTCTCAATGCATCCTCTGAGACATTCGTCTGCTTACTACCCCAGCAGGTATCCACAAAGCCCTTTAGATGTTTATAAGCATTCTGGTGCGCAACTCCGGTGAAATAACCGCGCTTCTACAAAAGTGTAAGCATCACATTTGTTATCTTAAAATTTCCCACCCAAATCCTCGGAGGGACAATGCACTAGCATGCCCCTCGTTTGGAAGGACCCGAGGGGCAGCTCTAGTAGCTGGAGGCGGAGGAGGATCTTGAATGTCCTCATTAATATTGGCTGGTCAGCCTCGTCTGGGAGGAGGTACTTGGTTTATTTCCTCTTCTTGGTTGTTATATACCTCCTCCACGATGTTTCCCAAAGGATCCGCCATCAGAACAGAAATGATTCAACACACACTTTAATAGAAAAAGGAAAGCAAAACACTTAACACTACTATTCACGTAGATAGTCAACACCGTGTAACTCCTCGGCAACGGCGCCAAAAAGTGATCGGCTCTCACCCACACTACTATTAGAGTAGGAAGATGAGGGTCGGTGCATCTTTTACCTGAGAGGTCGTGATCAATTCCTCATAGAGTTATGATTTGGAGTGAGTTTCAACGTAATATAATAGTGTCTTGTGTTCTTGATTACACTTCTCATAATTTTTGGGTTTTCTTCTACAACTATGATTTATACTAATGTCAATTGCAAATTGACTAACTATTTTATTTTTGGGGTTGTTTTCTATTTGGATAAAGGCACTAGGGTTATGACTTTTACCTAGGCGAGTAATTAACAGATTCTAATATCTAAGGCAAAGATGCTATTCAGGAAATTATGATATAGCCAATTCTCCAAGGTTACCCACTCTACACATATCGGTAGTTTGAGTGGCTATGCCTAATTGCCTTTCTCAAGGTCAATTGAGTGTCAAATTTACACAAACAATATGGGCTCAAGTAGGGTTTACTCTCTCGAGGTTTAACCCGTTAATTGGGACTATCAATTCTCATGATTTCATCCCAATTCCTTGTTGGGTTGATTTCCAAAACTCAAGTCCTCTTTCTCAACCCAAGTCAATTAATCATCAATTGGTGTTTGCAACCACCAATTTTAACAAGAAACCCACAAATCAACCCAATTATCCATCACCCATAAAAATCTAAGCTCTAATTTAAAGAACCCATTAAAGACCCACACTAGGGTGGAGAAACAACCCTAGCTAATGGGTTTAGCTACTCATAATCAATGAAGAAATCACATAAGTATATGAAGCAAAACCCATATGATTGAATTATAAGATAAAATAAGAAGATTCAATGTTGAAATCTAGCTAAAATTGCTACAAAAGATGAAAGGAAAAATATCCCCGAGCTGCCCACTACTGCTGATACCAAGCTTAACCTAAAAACAATACAAAAGAAGCTATTTATACTCAGCCAAAAATTCCAAACAAAAATGCCCCTGCGGGGTCACCGCGAAGAAGGGACCACGGCCGCGGTGAGGCTTTTTGGTCTCAAAAAATTGATCTCTAAACTTGGCCACGGTGGTTCGAATAAAATGGACCGCGTCCGCGGTGGCAGCATCGCGGACCGAGGTCCACGGAAGTCTTCTGAGCTTTCATTGCATGGGTCTCTGAACATCATGACTGTGAACCGTGTAAAATGGACCGCGGTAATTTTGTCCTTCAAACTTGGCTCTCTGAATCTTCTCACCGCAGTCCGCGTAGAATGAACCGCGGCCGCGGTGGACCATGCCTTGGAAACGAGCCCTCTGAACCTCACCACTGCGGACCGCATAAAGTGGACCGCGGTGGTCACTTTGACTTTGACTTTTGGTTGTTCTTGGTACTTTTGCAAGTTTCACTTCTTTTTGAGCAGATCTTTGACTATTTGTCATCCTTTTTGGCTCAGCCTTGCAACAAGCACAACACGTACGCCTTTGGGACTATTTTGTGAACAATTGCATCCAAAACTCAAGCAAGATAGAGCGTAAAACTAGGTAAAATCCCTAGTTATCAATGACGAATTTGGAGTTCGGAGCGCATTCTTGACCCGAAAAGTAGGCTTGAAACGAGGTAAATCTCCTTTCTAACCTTGTAAGAGGGAATTGTCCCCATAGGTGTAATAATTGAATATGTTCTACTATTTGTGGGGGCTACGTACGCACGAGGTGATGGGAGTCCGTGCGTAGCTACTATTATGCTTATGTTAGGGTAGCCTAGGACCCACAACATGCTTTACTTGCCGTACTTGTAATTTTATTGATGAATTCAAAGATGTTAAATTATTTCGAACTTGGTAAATGAATTTCAAGGAAATGATTAAATACCTTCTTCTTAACTATTAAAAGAGAATTTTATCACTTCCTTGGGTAGTTGGTTCCTGATAAAATGTGAATTTACTGTTTGAATGCGTGTATCTACGAGTACCCAAGTCACAGGTATGATTCGCGAGCGGGGTAAATCTATTATTTATATATGACCGCGTCGCGTGATCGATTCGCGAGCGGGGTAATAGATGCATTTATGGTTCGAGTCGTTCGACCCTTCGGTAGTGCACAATTTACATTTATTGTTGGTTCGAGCCGTTCGACCCTCGGCATTACTTGCACATGATATTTTCTGCATACTTTCTGTGATTTTTAACTGTTTACTGGCCTGGAACTAATAGTTGTCAACTGAAATGACAAAGATTTAAAAGTTGTATATGTGGAAAAAGTTGTTATTTCCTATCACTACTTGTTAATTACCTATGATATCCATGCTTAGTATCACCCTTGATTTTATTAGATTGACCTCTAGCAAGTGTCATATTCGACCTCTCGTCACTACCTCTTCGAGGTTAGGTGGGATACTTTCTGAGTACACGTTATTTCCGTACTCATACTACACTTGTTGTGCATTTTTATTGCACAGGTACATATATATATATATATATATATATATATATATATATATATATATAGTGGCCCTGCTTGACGCATTGGTGTGGCTGACCTGGAGACTTAGGAGAGTTGCTTCTCTCGAAATGACTCGCAACTTGCAGAGTCTCCTTCAAAGTAGTGTATTTTTCTGTTCTGTCCAATTTGTATTCTGGACGGTTATTGTATTTCATTTGGTTTTCTTAGAAATTTCTCATGCACTTGTGACACCGGGTTCTGGGATGTATTTGTTAATTGAAGTGTTAAAACCTTGTTATTTACTCAGTAAATGTTTTATTGATTTTCACATAATGAAATGAAAAGTAATGATTTCAAAATACTAAAATCAGGAATTATAATTATCTAATGAGTGTTGGCTTGCCCGTCAATGGAGTCCGGCGCCATCACGACCTTGATGGATTTTGGGTCATGACAAAAGTGATAGGCATAAATGTTAGCGGGAAGTAAGAAAAGAGTTAATAAAGCATTATGAGTAAGATATGATACATGGATGACAATGGTAGATCAAAAGATGATAGTATTACATAATCTATAGTCAAGTGAAGGAAGAGACGGGAGGTGACAGGCCTTAGGACAACAAAAGAGTATAGATCATACAGTCATGTCCTCATTTTGAGAAATAAGTTTGCAACTCTAGCGCGATTACCTGAAGGAAAAGTTAAACCCAGAGTAATAGAAATCATTATAGGTTTGTGAACAAGATAAGCTAAACATGAGTTAGAGACTGAGTGATCTGATAATAGTCGTAATCAATGTCATTCAGAAGAATACCCTTTGAAGGTCATTCAGAAAGACGCTTCCCTAAAGCAAGCAATTTGAGTAAAGTTAAGCTTAATGGACTGTATGTGCCAGTTGCACTAAGTGTCACCCTCGTGAGTAAGGAAATTTATTATCCTTGGTATAGAAGGATTACCGCGAGGCGAGTAAGGGTCATCGATAATATGAAAAGACGCCAAAGATGAAGAGGTAAAACACCTATACGTAGATTATTATAGCACTAGATCTTAGTACTCCCCTGGAGGGGGGAATATAGAGTGACGTGATGTTAAATAAGAATTAAGTGGTTCTAGTAACTATGGAATGGGAAAGAAAGAATGCGGTGAAAATCAGAAAGGGATGAAATTGCACTCATTCAAATCCTACAGATATGCTACAATTCCAGAACATTATGCAAACACGATGTCAAGGAAAGGAAGTAAGGGTTCCTGCCTGGGATATTATTGATAAATAAGGAGCCGGTGTGAGAGATAAGTTAAGACAACGGAAATAACCCAAGAAATATTATGCGGAATATTGACATGAGAATGGGCCAACGGATAGATAGTAGTTGATTCAGGAAGAGCCTAGTTATGGCTAAATAAGAGGATAAACAAATCAATAGATCGTGCAAGATAAACAAAGTGAACCCCAACATGGGGAATTCAGCCTCGCAGTAATGACATTATAATACTTGAGATATATTCATATAGGAGTTGGGGGAGTTAAAAAGGTACCGTATGAGTGTTACGGAAATAACAGAGAGTGTCACTAGGAAGACAGTCAAAATATCAGTTCAGAAGCAACCCTACAAGCACAAGGACGTGGAGGTAAGTAACTACGGGTAAGTATAGGCAAGGAAGGACATCAGAAGGCCCGTCGAGTATATAATATAATAAGCCCACAACTTTACATGAGTCAGAGGGTCTTCCCTAAGTACTAAAATGAAGGACTAGATAGAAAACTAAGGAAGAAGGCTTCAACCTAAACTCAGTGACCTAAAGAGGAAACGGTCTTGTAACAACAGCTTCACAACAACATTGTACGTCCTCCATAAGAAAGAGGAACCTACCGAGGCTAATGGACGAGAAGTAAAATCAAAAGTAATACTCGAGATCATATGAAGTTGCACGAAAATTCTGGCATGCGTGGGAACTAAGACAAGCTAACCAGGCACGCAACAAGGTGGCAGAAAGACCAGGGAAAGTAATAGCTTACATTTAAAGGAAGATGAGAAGGAATGGAAAGAATTACTCGATCAATGATCCAGGGTTAGTTACATTATTAATGCACTTAAGAATTTGGAGTATTACCCATGTAGCATATATGTTGACAATCATACAGCCGTAGAAGACTCCGGTATAAGTTAAAAGGAAAGAGTCGAGTCTAAGTCATAAACCAAGAATTGAATTGTGAGATGATGGTATCATGGATATTCCATAGCATCCATCAAACGCTAAAGTAATAACTAATATCATGAGCCACGGATCGAAAGATAGCTTAAGCCTACATAAAGGTTGATCAGAGGGAAGAGGAAACTAAATAGTTACGTCAACCAAATAAATCAGGAGTCTGATTATTGGAACCAGAAAATTATAGACATCATGATCGAGAACATTGCAGAATCACTCTTAATATAAGAGGTACAAAAAGAGATAGTACAGTAGCCATATTTTGTAATAGCTCTACGATAAAGCATATGAGAAGAGTACCAACTTCATAAGAAGTCAATATGAAGCTCCTACCGGATTGTGTATGCACCAGAGGTGCAAGTATTATAATAAAGCTTCAAGTTATGGACGTGAATTACACCTAGGTTGAAGGGAGGTCATGAAAGATATAGAAGATACGATGTGAGATTTTAAGGTAAGTAAGGTAAAGGTGAACAATGTACGAGATACTCAAAGGTAGAAGATTGTGAATAGTCCATACTTCGGATAAAAGGCTAGAAATGCGGGGATTCAGTATCCAGAAATGATAACGGCATCGTCAGTAGCATATCTTCCAGCCTATGGTCTGGTTATCAAAAAGCATGACTAAGAGAGTAAAGAAGAGTTAGAGACGATGTGATGTCTCGCTTGATGTTCCAAAATGACATAAGGAAATCTATGATGCAAAACAAGTTGAAAGGTTGCAAGTAATATAAATAGATATGTGTAGGTTTCAAGTTATTGTATGGTGAAGCGACAAGGTTCTAGAAGACATGAGTAAGGATAAGAACGGGAGAGTGAGAAGGTAGCAAAAATGGATAAGTCCTCAGGATTAAGCCCATGAAAACAATAAGAGTATATGATTTCTCTAAGTTATACAAAGCTCACTATAGCCTGAATGAACTCAAAAGGAGTCTAAGACTAATAGCATTTAGAAGAGATGGAATGTTGCCCTGGTAATATAATGAGGGTGTAATTGTGATAGATAAAGGATGACGTTTGGGCCTTCAATTGAGTAATGATCTATAGAAGAAAAGAAAGGGACCTCATGAATTGGACAAGATTAAAATACCCACGCAAGGTGAATCCTATTGGGATGTTGTGAGTTACGGTTATGAAAGCATGGTATCTCCCCGGGTGGATCCGTCTAATCATTTCAGATGTTCCCTGATGAAACGTGAACCCTAGTGGCATTGTTACATAAAAGGTTATGTTATTAGGGTAGATTATAGATCAATATTAAGGTGAATCAACAATGGATGGATTAAAGTTATAAAGTATGAGATGAGATTAGGCTGTCATTCTTAAGATGAACAATAATGTGGAAGTATTAAAGGACATAAATTTATATGTATTGGATAATCAATGAAAGTAACCTGGAATTTGGTAGCAGAACTTAGTAACGAGAAATCGAGGTAAGAGTTATGGTATAATATGACCTATCGTGATGCAGTAAAGTCATACGGATGGATAAACGGATCTATGAAATAAGGTATAACAATATTCGTAAGTTCAACAAAGTATCGAGCGAAGGACTTCAGTATACATATAGATGCCTAGAGGGACATCTTGTCAAGTTCTACATATGTTTACAAAGGGAGGCCTAGAGATGGGCTAAAGGCTGGAGGAAAAAGGAGAGAAGAGTTGCATAGGCGCACTTACAAGGTCAGAGTCGTACATGTTGCATTATAAAAAGGTAGCAACAGTTACAAGATTGGAAGGATTCTGACCACGAGTCGCGGTGTGAGAAAAAGGCCTAAAAGGGGGAATGCCCTGGCCTTTGGAAGTCATTCACAGAACAGTTTCCTAGATGGAAAGAGGAGTACTAAAGTATTCGGAAGACATAGGTTATGAAAATGATAAGTGCATCAGTCAACATTCGAGGACAAATGTTCCAAAGGGGGGAATGGTGTTACACCCCATATTTTCTTACATTAAAGTACGCCATAAGTAAATTGATGAAATCTCGGAAATGAGATGTTACATCCCGCATTTTCCGTACATTAAAGTTTCGTCGTAAGTTGACGTAAGTTCGGAAATGAGATTATTTTAAGATTATAAGCATTTTATGCTATTTCAAACAAGTAATGAGTAAATTCTTGAAGGTGAGAAGGTAAGTGTTGATACCCAATTTTCCCTCATATTATTTATAAATTTGCATATATACCTTCAAAATCAATTTTTATAATAATTGGTATTTTCTGTATTTTTTCCACATTTTATTATTTATTCTAATTTATCCAGTATTTTTATCCCCAATAATTAATTATAAATTTGCATTACAAATGAGTTCAAAATATTTCTTGGCTTAATATACTATTTTGATCCTATTAAGATTTAATTAGTTCACAAATTAGCCAAATTGGCATTATTTGGGTATAAATGCAATAGCTTTGTAATTATAGCCCAATTATATATTTTGTGCTATTTCTACTCGATAATTAGTCATTTTATATTTCTAATACTGACTAATCATTTTAATTTAGGCTATTTAGCATCAATTTCATTTTTATAATTATTAATCATTTTATTAATTATTTGTCTATTTTTATGGGAATTTAACATCTAGCCACTTTTAATTTCAATTTTTATCTCATTAATCCGGACCCCTTAACCCAATTAATACCCAGCCCAATCCCTCTTTAATCTGAGTCATTGATTAATTCAAATCAACGACCCAGATCTCTCCTTACCATAATTAATGCCTAAATGACCCCCCCCCCCCCCCCNTCGTAACATTCAACCGTCTCTCTCTCTCTCTATGAGACTCTCTCTAGAACCTTCATCCCCCAGCTCTGTCTCACCTTCTCCGGCCACCCCATCGCCGGAAACTATGGAGTTTCCACATATCATCAACCCCATGGCTCCGTCTTTTATGCTTGTGTCACCGACGGAGGATCTCAAGTGACCCTGAGGCAATACACTCCCATCTCCGGTCTCATGCCATATTTTCCGGCCTCCTATGACCGCTCGAGTAAGATCCTTGCATTCTCCCGGCCAAACGCCGGTAATATCTAAGTCTTCTTCTCCTTTTGGGGTTTGCTCTAAGAAAGCCTAGCTTTAAATCGTCCAATCTTTTAGATCTGTGACGGATCTATATCTCTTTTAAGGGTTTCACTTGTTTTCTCTTAAAACATCTTTATTTTTTCAAACGATTCTTCATTTTTAAGAACTAGGGTTTCTTAACCCCTTTTTAAAAAAAAACGCTTTATCTTCTGATTCTAGTACTAATCTGTGATTTTCAGTAGGATTTTGAAAAATTTTCTTAAACTTTCTCTTTTGTCCGAGTTATTCTATTAAAACCCCAAATTTTTAGGGTTTGAGTTCATTCTGCTTGCTATGTTTTGCTAATCTATATGTTTTTCTGGACTTTCTATGTGTTCTATGCTTTTAATTTGTTGATCGAGTCTCTGAATCTCTACTATTCTCTACTACTTGCTTAGCGATTTTCTGATTTTGTGCTATTTATTGTTTAAACAAACTTGATTGTTTGTTATATCGATGTTTTACATAATATTCTTCACTGATTATATTGATTTCTCTCAAAGCTGTGATATCTTTCCTTGAAGCCATGAGTTGTGTATTTTCCCTGTGATTCTGTACTGATCTTTTGAATTGTTTCCTTGTTAGTGTGATACTTTCCTTAGTTAATATTGATGCCCTGTGATTTACAATCCCATTCGTGATTCTTGTGATTGATTTTCAGAACCAAAATTGTATTCTACCTTATTTTATGCTGTCAATTTTTTGACATATACTTTCCTTCATTATGTGGTGTGCACTTAGTCTTTATTACATGCCACATTCTTTATTACTCCTATTATGGTAAAGTCAGTCTTCTAAGTGATTCTTTCGTTATTTGATACAACTTGTACCCGTTTGGATCATGACTCCCTAATTAAAGGGAGTCTGATCCTTTGAATGATTCTAATTAGTATTATTTCTATAATTATGCTAAGTTAGTACTTGTTACCTTATTTCTCTACTTGTTTTAAAAACTATAAATACCCTAGCATAACACACAGAAGCATATTCTTTATTCTGAACTTTCTCTTACTCTCCTGCACACACTCTCTTGCTTCTCTTGCTGATTACTCGCTACTCAGTCGGCTGAAAGCCAAGACTGAGTAATTTATTGCTCTACTTGCTCTACTGCACTATTTCCCTGCACACTACTTCTCTACTTCTCTGAACTCATTCTCTCATTTTTGGATGGTATGTTTTCCATTTGATTTACAGCATTCAAAACAACATGTTTTTTATTCGGATTTCACTTCCTTTTATTTCTCTTATGCTTCTACTTATGGTTCTGCTGTTTACCTTGCAATTAGCATGCCTATTTACTAGTTCATTGATGTCATTACCCCTTCCCTATTTCAGCATGTCTACTGCTTCTCTTACTTATTAACTACAATTCTACCTAACCCCCTGACCCCAGTACACTATAAGCATGCACTTGTGTAACCCTGAACCCTTCTCTAAACATAGTGTGCAATCCTGGCACCCCTCAATCTAATGTTGTTAAGTTGTTGGCATTAACACTTTATGATAGACTGTGTTGTGACAATTTAAGTCCTGTAATACTTCTCTGATGTTTACTTATGTGCAAATATGCTTTCACATATGAACTACTTGTCCCCAAATTCCCTTTTCCTTATCTGTGTTTGTTTTCCCTTGAACTGTGTATGTTGATTTGGTTACTGATTGTCCTATTTTCTTTCCTGCTCACACTGTTTTCACTAAGGGTAAAACTCTTCTATTGTTCTTTTCAAGAAAACTGATTTAAGATTGATCATTTTCAAACTGGTTTTCACAACTCAACTCTTTTAAAACTATATCAAGCACTCTCACATACTCTTAGAAGTCTAAATTATGCCCCTTTAGTGTGTGACTGCTTTGGGACCTTGTGAGCTCCCTATGAACTCTGACACACTAAGGCTGGACCTTCCACACTGCACTTACTCAATTCTGGTTATGAATCTGGGTGTGAGCACTGCCCGGGATCCCTTGAGATCCTTAGAGAACTTTGACACACCTAGATCATGTGAAAGATTGTGAATCAATGACATTGAGGCATTCGGGATATGTTGGTCCTATCAGTAGGATCCCTATAGTGTAACTTCTTATTTTTTTTATACATTTATGTAATTTATGCCAATGGTCTGTAATAATTACTTATAAACAACTTTGGGACTGGATAGTGAAAAGGGAAGGGTAATATGCATGATATAATTATTAAAGGGTAGATACCATGCTTCTAGGTTTACATTTCTTACATGTGCACTAGAACTCATGTTTAGGACTAATGTATGTAAAATATATCATGCATTAGATATCCTGCTCCTTAGGTCCCATGTTTATTGTTTCTGCATCTCATTATGGTATTATCGTCTATCACTTAGAAAATCATGCTCTAGGATCAAACGTTAATATAAATCTGCTATTCATGTAAACCAGGCCTAATATTGTTGTAATATTGTGGTACACTTAGAAATCCTGCCTAGGATAACAATACACTAATAAAAAGGTCATTCTCATACTTACTTCATATTCTGAAATCATGTTCAAGTACTGTAACTTTATGCATTTAGAAAATCCTGCCTAGGAATTCTACATACAACTCGTTCTGCATCTCTATATGTGCATATTAGATATCATGTTTTACACCTAGGTTAACTACTGATGCATGATAATGTCTAAAAACAGTTTCGCCATGTTTTCTCACAACTAGTAATAATTTTGCATTTCGTGCAACACCTAAGTACAAAATATTTAGGCAAAACAACTTGTAACAGCTTCTTTAATAAATCTGGTAACTACTGAGCATTATCCCACGCCTAGGAAAGCCTTAGGTATTTAAGGTTGTTAAAACTGGAAATACGCTTCTTTTATGTGTAATGCCTAACTATCAACAGGTTAAAATCAGTAAGCAAAATTGATTAAGACTTCCTCTTTGAGTTATGAAATCAAATCTGTTTTCTTTGTCATTTTAAAATCACCTAGATGCCATGTTTTAGGATCCTGAATTTAAAGCTAAGACCTTAACTGTATTTGAGTCATGCTGCTTATTTGCATTATCTGTGGAGGTACTTGAGCCTTTCTCTGTTTATATTTTTATCCCCCTAATTGCAGTCCTATATGTTCTTGCTTGTCGCTTAGTATTTTGCCTTTTAAACCTGAGGGTCTGCCTAGAACCTCCCTCATAGGATAGAAGTCCTAAACTCCTCAAGGGCTATTAGGAAGGGACGGGTAACAGTATGCAATAGCGATCGTTGACCAACACGCATTTTAATTACCTTTACGGGGTGGGAAGGGTAAATATGGATATGATGACCGGTGCGCCAATACCACATGTAGCTCCTATTTGAAGAGTGACATACCGGGTATTGCATTGATGTGATCCATATAACAAACAAACCTAGGACATTCCCCATCCCATATGCATGTTTAGAATATAATCCTTTCGAAATCTACTTAGCTAATAAATATTTTCAAACTTAGTAACACATATGTGCTTAGACTGCAAATATTTCAAAACCATCTACTATTTAAAACATTAATTTCTTACTTGCTAATCATACAAATTCACATAAGTCGTTTGGCCGGGAACCACAGTTGAGGATTCTGAGGGGTGCCTAACACCTTCCCCTTAGGATAATTTCAAGCCCTTACTCTGTTTCTGGTTATCAAACTTGTTTGTAAATGAACCCCCCAAATAGGTGTCCTAACGCACCTTAACTCGTTCGATGGCGACTCTTCAAACTTGAGAACCCCTTCCCAAAAGGAAACGAGTTGTCCCAACAATGTCAAAAACCTTTGACCGACCCCAAAAGGAGTTTGGAAAAAAGGGGGGCGCGACAACATGGCTACTCTGCTGGGGATTTCTAGGCTTTTAACATTTCAAATTACTTTGTAAATTTGTACCTCTTCCCATTTCCCTTATGTTCAATCACTTGTCTATTTATTTCAAGCATTTAATTTTCTTCAAAAGCAAACTAACATGTTTTTCTGTTTCTATCCTTTGTAGTCGATTTTAAATTATATACTTCTGTATTTACTGCTTTCAATACGTGCAAATACATGACTACATGTTTTATTGCTTATTGCATAATCAAGATTCGACATCATACTCCACTCGTTCCAAAACAAATCCTATAGCAACGCTTGATGAGTGGTTGCGCCCTTCCTATTTTATCACCCCCTAAATCAGCGGTGCAATCGACGGTTCCGTGCCTTTCCCCTTTGAGTCGTCCGCTCAAGGGTACCAGTCTAAAAACCCATAGAAACCTTATTCTGTTATACTGTTGCATGAATCATGGTCAAACCTAGCCAGGCTAACGTGTTGTCTGCACAACAACCTTTAAGACAACATTGTCCAAAGTCCACCGGGTTTCCATAAATCCCAACTGACATTATCACGTTCTGTGCATTTTTTTGGAGCACTGAATGCTTACATGCCAATCATTGATGTTAAATAGTCGAGTCTGGTAGGGGTTAGGGTCTAATCCTATTTTCCTTGCAGAAATATGAGGCACGAGGTCCCCATATTCGGCATGGTCACCAATATCCACCCAAAACTGCTGAATTGGTGGAAGGACCTGCATTCTAGTGACAAAACACTCGTTAAGAAATATCTGGGTAATCTACCATCCCTTCTGGACATCCAGCCTAACAACATGATGATAGAGGTTGCTACCTTATTCTGGGATTGTGAAAGTTCTGTCTTCCATTTTGGAGACATCGAAATGACATTGTTGTTAGAGGAAATAAGAGGATTGGTCGGTTTAGTTTGGGAGACTCTTGGGTTGCTGATTCGTGAGAACTGCACAGGCAAGGGCTTCTTGAAAATGATGGGTTTAAAGAATAATGTAGAGTTAGGGTGTCTAAAAGAGTCGTACATCCCTTTCGACTTTTTGTATGAATGATATGGTGACAACAAATCATACCGTACCTTCCATGATGAATTTTCTATTACGTCCTTGGGATACATTCACCGTAGGGTGTTCGTCTTCATGGTTTGCTTCCTGGGTCTGATTGTATTTCTGACAAAGAAATAAAGAATCCACACTAGGTTGGCTATGGTAACTAGGACCCTAATGGAGGGAATTGGTGGGCAGACTTTCAGCATCGTTCCTATGATCATTTCAGACATGCATCGAGCCTTAGAACAATGCCAAAGAGGAGCTAAGAACTTTGAAGGCTGCAACCTATTACTTCAACTCTAGCTTTTAGAACATCTTCAAAGGAGCCAGTACAAGCAAGAGTTTCCATGAAAGGCGTGGAATGACCACATTGCTTTCCATCACCCAAAGCGAATGACTTATATCCCTAACCTGTTTGCTCATCCTGAGAATGCCAAGGAGTGGGTTGAGTTCTTCGATAATCTGACTGAAGAGCAAGTTCAATGGATGTTCGAGTGGTTTCCAACAGAAGAGTTCATCGTCCGGTCCATAGATGCATCATTCTTGCTATTGATTGGTCTGAGAGGAACATACCCTTACATCCCTCTCTGGGTTATGAGACAAGCAGGTAGGAAGCAAGTCATACCAAGGGTCGACAAGATGAGTCATTTCCAAGCTGACTTCCAAAATGATGATAGTCCTCACAAGTGCCATGCCCATCGCATGTGGCACTTCAAGATCATAATGGAGAGAGATACAATTGAACCAGACCGATACCACGCAGGCTATACACCTTTCTATTCGGGTTGGTTGGAAGACAATTGGGACGGTCTAGGAAAGTCGGGGTTCTTCCGAGGCCACAGGATCATAGATGAAAAGGCCGAGGCACAGGTCAAGTACAATCAACTAGGCAAAAGGATCCGTGAATGCGAGAACAAGCACCGCGAGATACATGAGTCCAACAAGAAGCTGATTGAGGAATGGAAATACATGGCCATCAGTACCAATAGAAAGCTGGGATACTTGGAACGTGGCACATTCGAGTTAGAGGGTAAATTCATCAAGAGGGTTGAATATTTTCAAAAGGCTAAAGGGAACGAAGGGTGACATCTAGCCAGAGCATACCTACTGCTAGGACTTCGCGAGCTGGGGAATCTGTTCGAGGGATTCAAAGATGCCGAGTTCTGGGAAGATCCTTCTGGGACCAAGTAGATAGGATTTCTTTTTTTCCGCTTTATTAATGGAATAAGGCCCATGGCCATTAGTGATTTTTATTTCCTGCTTGTTTAGTGTTGTTTTGGGTTCGTCTTTTTTACATTAATGAAATGAGGCATTTTTGCATTTTCGGTTCTCCAAATCTATTTGTCGCTAGGCCTACCTCGGGCACAACGAGGTTCCTAAATTAGGACGCACTTTATATTCTCGCACTATGTGTTTAAATATCGTAATACGTTTTTCATAATCCTCACTGACTTGGTTACCTTTTGTTTTTGCTTTGTTTTCTTTTATTATTATTCCCCTCCCCAAAGGTTGGTTTGTGCACTCTAGCATCATCATCCTATCTTACAAGATTCAGGGTCCCTCCACTCTCTCCTCCTCCTAGTCCCCCCGAAGGAAAAAACAAAGGCAAGAAGAAAATGGAAGATTCGGGTAACATCAGGAAAGAAAACACGGTTGAACGGGTAGAGGCCATTAAAGGCCAGGATATTTGGGTTCAGAACGAAACTTGTCGCAGCTAGAACAGAAGATGTTGAAATTTCAAGAAGAGCTTGATCAAGTTTGAAATATGGAAAACCTGTCATTCACCCTCAATGTCCTAGACGTAAACCTCCCTACACCTCTTCAAAACATCCCAAAGCAGCAAAATTGTCCTGCAGCTCATCATCACACCACTCCACCAAAGAACCAAACCATTCCAACACAATGTAATACCTTCCATACTCCTATAGAACACTCCACTACTTATCCCAGAACCTCAGAACTCCACAAACGACCATTTATACACCCATGCACCAGGCCACCACAACAATCCTATCTATGTGGAAACCATAACACTCCACCCAACCTATCTCATACACACCTGAGTCTGATGAAAAGGATTTTCTTATCAGGAACTTGGCTGAGGAACTTAAGAAGCTGACCAGCCGGGTTCAAGGCATTGAGGGAAGCAAAGGAATCAAGGGGCTGAACTATGAAGACCTCTACATCCAGCCCGATGTCGAACTTCCCGAGGGGTACAAACCTCCTAAGTTCAAAATGTTTGATGGTATAGGTGATCCAAGTGTCCATTTGAGGACCTACTGTGACAAGCTGGTTGGAGTGGGGAAAGATGAGAGGATTTGCATGAAGCTGTTCATGAGGAGCTTGAAAGGAGCACATTGTCTTGGTACATCAGCCAACACCCAGGAAATGGTCGAATTGGGTAAGCATGGCGTCTGACTTCATGGATAGGTTCAGGTTTAATACAGAAAACGCACCACATGTGTTATACATTCAGAATCTGAAGAAAAAGCCCACAGAAATGTTTCGCGAGTATGCTACTCGCTAGATATCCGAAGCTGCCAAGGTCAGACCCGCCTTAGACGAGGAACAGATGAATAAGTTCTTTGTCCGAGCTCAAGATCCACAATACTATGAGAGGTTATGGTGATTGAGAACCACAAGTTCTCCGATATTATCAAGCTGTGTGAGAGGATCGAAGAAGGAATCAAAAGTGGTATGGTCACTAACTTTGACGCTTTGCAGGCCACAAACAAAGCCTTACAGTCTGGTGGTGTGTCAAAGAAAAGGGATGTGGGAGCCGTGATGGTAGCACAGAGAACCAAATCCCCATTAAAATACCAAACCTACCAAACACCTCCACTCACATATCAACCAACCCAAAACTACCAAGCACCTTCACCCTCATACCAAGCACCACCACCAACATATCAATCGTCGCCGCCACCTACTTATTAGCCAACCTCACCAAGATACTCCCAACCAGCTCTCATTTACCACACTTACAACTCTCAACCATCCCACTATCAGTAACCCCCTGCACGCTAAAACTTCGCTAGACCTCGACAAAATTTTGACCGAAGACCTCCCAAGCAATATACTGCCATCTCCGAACCTATCGACCAGTTGTATGAGAAACTAAAGGTTGCCGGATATGTCACCCCCATCCCTGCTGTGACCCCTGAGAATCCTTCCCAGTGGGTTAATCCAAACAATTCATGTGCATACCATTCCGGCATGAAAGGACACACCATTGATGAATGCCGCTCTTTTAAGGATAAGATACAGTCCTTAATTGACAACAAGATCATTGTGGCAAAAGAATCTGCTCCCAACATCCGCAACAATCCACTCCTAGACCATAAGGGTGGAGGCATCTACATGATTGAAGTAGAAGAAAATTGGGACCTCGAAGGATCGATCGGGTTGATCATAGAAGGTGATGACCCAAAGAAGCCAGTGGTTACTCTCAACCCAATCATAGTCCAGATTCAGTTGTATGAGGATGCTGAAGTAGATATGTCTGTACCTTTTGAATTTGAAGCAGCGCCACCCGCAAAGGCACCTGCACCAATTGAGGTCGAAATCATGCCTCCGGCAAATGCGCCTGCACCATTTGAGGTTGCAGTTCTACCACCTGCTAAAGTACATGTCCCGTTCGATGTGAGGGTAGCTACACCAATCACGGTGGCAATATCAACCGCGCCACCTTTCTATACAAATGTTGTACCATGGGATTATGTAGATGAGGCAAGAAGGAAGGTTAAAGTTGAGATTGAAGAAGCTACCACATCATAGGGTATGACAAGGACTGGTAGAGTCTATACGTATGAGCATTTGGCTGAATCAAGCAAACAGGCTTCCAAAAGGCCACCCATTATTGAGACAGGTCGGGACGACCTTTGGAGGAAGTTACAAGACAAGGAGTATTTTGTCATTGACCAGCTGAACAAGACCCCAGCTCAGATATCCATTCTTTCCTTGCTGCAGAATTCAGAGGCACACATAAATGCTTTGTTAAAAGTGCTGAATGAAGCGTATGTGACAAACAATATCACTAGTGGGTAAATGGTCAATACGGTAGGCCAAGTATTGGAGAGCTATACGATCACCTTTCACGAGGATAAGCTTCCGCCTGAAGGGTTGGGTCATAACAAAGCCATGCACATCACTGTGCAATGTGAAGACTACTTCATCACTAGAATTCTTATCGACAGGGGATCTAGTCTCAATATCTATCTGTTGATAACACTCAAGAAATTGGGAAAAGGGTTGCACGAGATAAGAGAGAGAGTGATAAATGTGAAAGCTTTTGACGGTTCTCAGAGGTCTACCATTGGCGAGATCAGTCTGTGCTTGCAAATGGGGCCAACATGGTTCGAAGTTGACTTTCAAGTAATAGATGTATCAGCGTCTTACAATCTGCTCTTAGGAAGTCCATGGATACATGTTGCTGGGGCTGTAGAATCAACGCTGCATCAGGCAGTGAAATTTGAACAGAACCACCAAGAAGTGATCATTCATGGCAACGGAAGCAATCATAATTACAATGGCCAGACTATTTCAGTGGTTGAAGGAAGAAAGAAACTGGGTGGAGAAACCTACCACCATATTGAACGGGTTAATGCCATAGACAAAGACAAATGGTGGGATAGCAAGATCGCAAGCATGATGAACTGGAGAGGGTATGAGCCAGTAAAGGGCTTGGCAAGAACCTCTAAGGGATCTCCAAACCCATAAAGATCAAGAAACATGGCACCACCTTCGGTTGGGGATACGAATATACTTGGGAAGAATCCAAAAGATGGTCGCCACCATGGTGCGGTCCTTATTACCCACTGGAGCAGCCGATACCGCATCTAGAGCAGACCTTCCATCAGGCTGGCATTATCTATGGGTCAGATGAAGAAGAGGCATTTTCCGCACTGAGGAACTTATTCTTGGAGGACAATGACATGGATTGTTATGTCATTCTCGAGGAGGAGGGGGAGGAAAGCCCTTCCATGCAGGCCATAAGAAGAGGAGCGTATCTCAAGAACTGGACCGTCAAAACAGCCAGAGCCCGACGAGCCCCGGGGTAGAAGGGATAAACAAGCACTATTCACCGTCTTTCATTAAATGATTTTCCTTTTCGCATTTTTCATTTCTGCAATAAAAGCTTCAATGTTCAAAACATTTATTTAATTTATCAAAAGCACTTTAAGTTTTTATGAATCAATATTTATTACTATCGTTTTTCTCTCATTACTTTATCTATACAGCATTACTATTACTTGTCTTGATGAACCAATGACGGTGACATGCAACGAGACAACACAACAAACGGATATTGATTTAGAAGAAGATGATAGACCTGACGAGATCGCCAAAGAAGTTGAGAATTTTGAAACATCATTCACTTGTCGCCATCAGAAAAGGAGGAATACACAAAGTTCTTGGAGGAGTACGGGGACATATTTGCATGGTTGTATGACAACATGACTGGCCTGAGTACGTCCATTATTGCTCACAAATTACCAAATGATCCAATGTGTCCACCGGTCAAGAAAAAGCTCAGAAAATTCAAACCTGACATGAGTTTGAAAATCAAGGAAGAAGTGACCAAACAGATCAACGCCAAGGTTCTCAGGGTAGTGGAGTATCCGACGTGGTTAGCCAATATCCTGCCAGTGCCAAAGAAGGATGGGAAGGTTAGAGTCTGTGTCGACTACCGGGATCTCAATCGGGCCAGCTCAAAAGACGACTTCCCTTTGCCAAACATACACATCCTGATTGACAATTGCGCCAAGCATGAACTACAGTCATTCGTAGATTGCTTTGTTGGTTACCATCATATCTGGATGGATGAGGAAGATGCTGAGAAAACGGCTTTCATTACGCCGTGGGGAGTTTACTGCTATAAGATGATGTCGTTCGGCCTAGAAAATGCTGGGGCCACCTATATGAGGGATATGACCACTATCTTCCATGATATGATACACAAGGAGATCGAGGTATATGTGGATGATGTCATTATCAAGTCCAAGGTAGATACGACCACATAAAAGATCTGAGGAAGTTCTTCAATAGGTTGCGGAAATATAATCTGAAGATAAATCCCGCAAAGTGTGCATTCGGGATTCCTACTGGGAAATTACTCGGGTTCATTGTCATTCGTCGAGGAATAGAACTGGATCCGTCAAAGGTCAAATCCATCCAAGAGTTACAACCGCCAAGGAACAAAAAAGATGTGATGAGTTTCCTGGGATGCCTTTACTACATCAGCCGGTTCATAGCACAACCTACAGTCATATGTGGCACGATCTTCAAGATGCTGAAGAAGGATGCTGCGACCAAATGGACCGAGGATTGTCAAAAGGCCTTCGACATAATTAAGGAGTACTTGTCGACACCACCGGTCTTGGTAGCACCTGAGCCAAGTAGACCTTTACTACTCTAACTTGCGGTGTTAGATTGAGCTTTCGGCTGCGTTATAGGGCCGCACGACGAGACAGGAAGAAAAGAGCAGGCTATTTATTATCTGATCAAGAAGTTCACTCCATATGAGGCTTGGTACTCTCTATTAGAACGCACATGATGTGCTCTAACTTGGGTAGACCAGAAGCTGAGGCATTACTTTTTTTCCTATGCTACATATTTTATATCAAGGATGGATCCCTTGAAGTACATCATTCAGAAACCCATGCCCACTGGCAAGCTGGCCAAGTGGCAAATCTTGCTAAGTGAGTTTGACATTGTCTATGTGACTCAGAAAGCAGTCAAGGGACAAGCACTGGCAGACTATCTCGCTGAGAACCTTGTAGACAGAGAGTACAAACACCTGAAAATGTATTTTCCCGATGAAGAGGTATCATTCATAGGAGAGGATATTGCAGAATCCTATGACGGCTGGAGAATGTTCTTCGATTGTGCGGTGACTTTCAAGGGAGTCGGCATTGAAACTGTCCTGATATCAGAAACTGGTCAACACTATCCGATATCTGCCAAACTCAGATTCCCCTGCACCAACAATATGACAGAATATGAAGCTTGCATCTTAGGGCTCAACATGGCCATTGATATGAACGTCCAAGAGCTGTTAGTGATTGGTGATTCAGACTTGCTTATACATCAGGTACGAAGAGAGTGGCCAACCAAGAATTCCAAGATATTGTCGTATCTTCACCACGTGCAGGAATTAAGAAAGAGGTTTACGAAGACGGAATTTCGGCATGTCCCCAGGATCAGAAACGAGTTTGCCGATGCATTGGCCACTCTGTCATCTATGATTCAGCATCCGGACAAGAATTTCATTGATCCCATTCCAGTGAAGATCCACAACCAACCAGCTTATAGTTACCATGTTGAAGAAGAAGCAGACGGAAAACCTTGGTTTCATGATATTAAGGTACCTCCAAATGAGCTCAATGCAACAAGCTTACCATGGTTGTTTGCCACCTGGGGCATAGACGTCATTGGACCAGTCAAGCCTACCGCCTCCAACAGACACAGGTTCATCCTGGTAGCAATCGATTATTTCACCAAATGGGTCGAAGCAACATCCTACAAAGCCGTAACTAAGAAAGTCATGGCAGAATTTTGTCTGCGACCGCATTATTTGTCGATTCAGAATTCCAAAGTCAATCATCACCGACAATGGTTCCAATATTAACAGTGACCTGATGAAAGCCATGTGCGAGACTTTCAAAATCAAGCACAAGAATTCCATAGCCTACATGCCTCAGATGAATGGAGTTGTAGAAGTATCCAATAAGAATATCAAAAAGATATTGAGGAAGATGATAGAAAAGCACAAGTAATGCATGAGAAGTTATCATTTTCTCTACTGGGATACCGCACCACAGTCCGCACGTCAACCGGGGTAACCCCTTACATGTTGGTTTATGGTACGGAAGTTGTCATTCCTGCCGAAGTTGAGATTCTATCACTAAGAATCATACAAGAAGCTGAGCTCAGTGATGCAGAGTGGGTAAAGAGTCGTTATGAGCAACTGTCCCTCATAGACGGAAAAAGGATGAATACAGTATGTCACGAGCGACTTTATCAAAATAGAATGACTCGAGCTTTCAACAAAAGGGTCAACAGTTCCCGCCAGGGCAGCTGGTGTTGAAGAAAATCTTTCCACATCAAGACGAAGCCAAAGGGAAATTCTCTCCCAACTGGAAAGGTCCGTATATGGTCCACCGAGTACTGATAAGTGGAGCTCTTATACTTGCAGAAATGGATGGAGAAGTCTGGTCAAAGCCAATCAATTCAGATGCAGTCAAACGCTATTATGTGTAATCCTTTAATGTTTTTATCAAAGATGTAAATAGAACTACGCTTGACCTGATTCCCGTTTAAGAGGGGATACGTAGGCAGCCCTATGGGTTCAGTCACAATTCAATAAAATTTCATTTTCCCCCACAATTGGAACTGGGGCAGAATTTTGAGGAGGACCCTCAAAATTCCGAAGCAAGTTCAGCCGATCGCCGCAGAAGCAACAGTCAGAAACATCAACCTATCAAACTGGGCAAAATTTTGAGGGGGACCCTCAAAATTCCGTAGCATGAGAGGTTGCAATGTCTTGAACCTTGTCACGGTCGTCGGTTCATCTAAAAACTATTTACATACATGTTTATACTGTAGTTTTTACAAAATCATGCATACTTATTTGAAAAATAGTCTTGTTCAGCAAACGCTACCCCAATGATACGAGCAGTATCATCAGATCAAGCCAAATGAACCGGGCAAAGCCAACGGGGATATGAACTAACCTCCCATATTTACAGAACTCACGATTTTTCTTTAGATGCAGACATTAAGATTGAAAAATCCCGAGCATACGATCCGCCTGAAGGACAGATACTATTCAAAGATATGATTCTCAAAACTGTCGCACCTGCCGGCATTTATTATCAGCACAAACAAAACGATGCTCCATAATCGCAACGCTCGCATCAGTCACAATACCGCAATTTATTACCAGTTAAGAATTTCTATTGTCATTTATTTAAATCCTGCATAAGGCTACCTTTCTGCCTTCCGAGACTAAGCAATGTCTCCATCTGCATCTGCATTTTCCATAAGGCTTCCATTCTGCCTTCTATCTGCATTTTGCATAAGGCTTCCATTCTGCCTTCCATCTGCATAAGGCTACCATTCTGCCTTCCATCTGCATAAGGCTACCATTCTGCCTTCCATCTGCATAAGGCTACTATTCTGCCTTCCCTTTGCATAAGGCTACCTTTCTGCCTTCCAAGACTAAGCATTGTATCCATCTGCAATTGCATTTTGCATAAGGCTACTATTCTGCCTTCCCTTTGCATAAGGCTACATTTCTGCCTTCCGAGGTTAAGCTCTACCTCCCCTTTGCATAAGGCTACCTTTTTTCCTTTCGAGGCTAAGCTCTTCCTCAAATTTACTTTTTCATCGAGACTAAGCGTTGTCTCAAGCACTATCTATTTCGCTTTTCTTTCAGGCTAAGCTTGCCCTTAAATTCACAAGACTAAGCTCTATCTTGTCAGCATCGTACTACTGCATTCTGCATGGGCTGAAACATCGCCAACTTATCCAAAGGCGTCATCGTTCGGAGGCACCATCTTCATGGCCCGAGAACACCATATCATGGCCTGAGGATCTCTTTCAATTTTGCATATCATTATTCAAAGGCGTCATCGTTCGGAAGCACCATCTTCATGGCCCGAGGACATCATTTCATGGCCTGCGAATCCTACATCAAACAATTCATGGCCCAAGACATCATGGTCTAAGGACGACATCCTTAACCGTCTGAAGACAACATTCATAGTCCAACGGGAACTTGCATCATGTTTGAATTTACGCACAATATATTCTTGTATTGCTTATTTGCAGGTAACCCGACGAGCAACGGCAACCCTAGTAGGACCGGTCCCGCTCCAGTTCTCCTAACCATCCCCGTAAATTGTTTATTCATCCAACCCTTTTTCTTGCATTTGTTTTTGTAAAAACTCCGTCAGTATACTTCGTCGATGGCTCTTGAACTACATACAACCTGATTCCTGTAAAACCAGGGATATGTAGGCAACTCAGAAACCAGGGTGCGGCCTAAGTCTCTTCAAACTGTTTCGCTCAGTCAAAATTGGCCATCATATCTTTACCCGACAACTCTTTCATCCTTTCTGGGTAAAGAAGGGCAGTTATTGATACCCAGTTTTTCCTCAAATTATTGTTAAACTTGCATTTATACCTTCAAAATAAATTTTTATAATAATTGGTATTTTTCTGTATTTTTCCCACATTTTATTAATTTATTCTAATTTATCCAATATTTTTATCTCCAATAATTATTTATAAATTTGCATTACNTCGGTATCATGCCATGTTTTCCGGCCTCCTATGGCCGTTCGAGTAAGATCTTGCATTTTCCCGGCCAAAAGCCGGTAATATCTAAGTCTTCTTCTCCTTTTGGGGTTTTCTCTAAGAAACCCCAGCGTTAAATCGTCCGATCTTTTAGATCTGTGACGGAACTATATCTCTTTTAAGGATTTCGCTTGTTTTCTCTTAAAACCCCTTTGTTTTTCAAAAGATTCTTCCTTTTTAAGAACTAGGGTTTCTTAACCCCTTTTTTTTAAAAAAATGCTTTATCTTCTGATTCTAGTACTAATCTGTGATTTTCAGTAGCATTTCGAAATGTTTTCTTAAACTTTCTCTTTTTTCCGAGTAATTCTGTTAAAACCCCAATTTTTAGGGTTTGAGTTCATCATGTTTGCTATGTTTTGCTAATCTATATGTTTTTCTGGACTTTCTATGTGTTCTATACTTTCCGATTTAATTTGTTGATAGAGTCTCTGAATCTCTACTGTTCTCTACTACTTGCTCAGGGTTTCTCTGATTTTGTGTTATTTATTGTTTAAACAAACTTGATTGTTTGTTATATCGATGTTTTACATAATATTATTCACTGATTATATTGATTTCCCTCAAAGCTGTGATATCTTTCCTTGAAGCCATGATTTGTGTATTTTTCATGTGATTCTGTACTGATCTTTTGAATTGTTTCCTTGTTAGTGTGATACTTTCCTTAGTTAATATTGATGCCCTGTGATTTACAATCTCATTCGTGATTCTTGTNATCATGGCCTGAGGATCTCTTTCAATTTTGCATATCATTATTCAAAGGCGTCATCGTTCGGAAGCACCATCTTCATGGCCCGAGGACATCATTTCATGGCCTGCGAATCCTACATCAAACAATTCATGGCCCAAGACATCATGGTCTAAGGACGACATCCTTAACCGTCTGAAGACAACATTCATAGTCCAACGGGAACTTGCATCATGTTTGAATTTACGCACAATATATTCTTGTATTGCTTATTTGCAGGTAACCCGACGAGCAACGGCAACCCTAGTAGGACCGGTCCCGCTCCAGTTCTCCTAACCATCCCCGTAAATTGTTTATTCATCCAACCCTTTTTCTTGCATTTGTTTTTGTAAAAACTCCGTCAGTATACTTCGTCGATGGCTCTTGAACTACATACAACCTGATTCCTGTAAAACCAGGGATATGTAGGCAACTCAGAAACCAGGGTGCGGCCTAAGTCTCTTCAAACTGTTTCGCTCAGTCAAAATTGGCCATCATATCTTTACCCGACAACTCTTTCATCCTTTCTGGGTAAAGAAGGGCAGTTATTGATACCCAGTTTTTCCTCAAATTATTGTTAAACTTGCATTTATACCTTCAAAATAAATTTTTATAATAATTGGTATTTTTCTGTATTTTTCCCACATTTTATTAATTTATTCTAATTTATCCAATATTTTTATCTCCAATAATTATTTATAAATTTGCATTACAAATTAGTTCACAACATTTCTTGTCTTAATATACTATTTTTGATCCTATTAAGATTTAATTATTTCACAAATTAGCCAAATTGGTATTATTTGGCTATAATTGCAATAACTTTGCAATTATAGCCCAGTTATATATTTTGTGTTATTTCTACTCGATAATTAGTTATTTTATATTTTTAATACTGACTAATCATCTTAATTTAGGCTATTTAGCATCAATTTCATTTTTTATAATTATTAGCCATTTTTATTAATTATTTATCTATTTTTTATGGGTATTTAACATCTAGCCACTTTTAATTTCAATTTTTATCTCATTAATCTGGAACCCTTAACCTAATTAATTCCCAGCCCAATACTCAAATACACCCAGCCCAATTCCTATTTAATCTGAGCCGTTGATTAATTCAAATCAACGGCCCAGATCTCTCCTTACCATAATTAATGCCTAAATGACTACCCCCCTCCGTTCATCCCCCCCC